>CM076570.1:629454685-629617155 GCA_034641835.2 Pinus albicaulis
AGGAATGATTTTGAATACATCACAGTATAGACATGTGTAGACATAGTATGGGCGCAACCATCTGTTTATGAATAGTCCACTATATAAATGATAACAAAATTCCTCGCAGCCTGGATGGTAGAAACTAGATCCAGGGTCTTGATTTCCGTATCTCGAACTAGTACGATTCTATCCATGTGAATAAATGTGTTGAAGTCGAACATGGTAGAAACCACTTGATTACCAGTCAATGATGTGAACTGTTAACAAGTGTGAGAGAAACCACCAGTAATGTCAATGGTTCTCAAAGTACTCAGTACAATCCATGAAATGTGAATGAATGAGCTGAAGTCGAACATGTCACGGAATCATTCGATCGAAGGTCAATGATGCAACCTGTCGTCGAAGGCGAGAAACCTGCCATTGAGGCATGCAGATTTCAAGGTACTGACGATTTTTGGATCAACTTCCTAGATAATGAGTTGTCGTCGATAGAAAGTGATCCGTCGTAGGCAAGCCCACAACACGAAATCATAGATCAAGTTTTGAAAATATATCGGCAAGGACTGACTCAGGGATGGTCAAAATGGATGACAGATATTTTGCAGATGAATGGTTTATTTGAACTGCCCTCTTGAACACATAACGACACTGCAGATGGCTTGGTAACAATTGACCCAAAGCTAATACCCAGAAACCGGCTGAAGACTTTCAATGTGGTTTGATTAACTGTTAGGCAAAGGATTTCCCAACCCAGGTGAACAAAAAGTGTCGTGTTCAAGAGTGGTTAATGGTTTTCTGAATAATCAAAATGTAACAAACAGGTTCGTTTTTCTCTCTTTTCCCCCACCATTTCTGGCAAGTACCTCTTTATTTTTGACAAGCTTGAGGAGGATAACATTTGCTTGATTATAAGCTCATCCTTCGGGTGAGTCCAACTTAGTTTAAAATTCGAACCCTAAGAAGGAGTGGTTCGTTCCTGTTGAAAATTAAACAGGTCCTTTACTGTTAAGTTTTAACGAGTCCAGTATAGGAGAAACTTGGTGTTTTTCAGTTTTAGGGAGTCAGAAGAAAAACTTAAGAAAACTCCGTGGGTGTACTTTTTCGTAAATTTAGTCTCTCGAGCCCGAAAAAGGATAAAATAATGCGGGAGAGAACTATATTGACCGTAATTAGTCAACGTATACCTTTTTCGTAAATAGTCCATTTCAGTCCATAAAAGGGGTAAACTTATACTGAAAGGACGATCATTCATTTACTTTAACGAGCTCAAATAATCAAGTGCTCGGCAATATTTTCATGTTTAGAGAGTCTGAAAAGGGCTTAAAAGAGGACTCCAAGGTTTCGCTTTTTCGTAATTTTCAAGAGTCCGAAAAAGTGATAAAAGTATACTCAGTAGTTTCACTTTTTCTGTAAATTTTAACGAGTTCGAAAAAGGGATAAAAATGTACTCATGTGGCCGACTTTCAATTTAATTTACGAGCAGGAAAAGACGGAAAGAACTCGACATTTTCATGTGTTTTACGAGAATGAAAGATAGCAAAATAATCTCGGGATTTTCATGAGTTTAACGAGTCTCGAAAATAACCGAAATTGACTCAAGATAGGTTTCATTTTTACAAAATCTTGAAACAGAGAAAAACTATGCTTCAGAGTGGTTTCATTTTTACACAAGCTTGAAATAGAGAGAAAACTGTGCTTGACGCCCCCTAAGCGTAACTGCTAGAGCACATGCCCCCCCAGCTTCATTTCATTCAACTAAGTACACATCTGGTAATTAATAGCTGGATGGAATGAAGGTTCATTTACGAGATCATATGAAAGACCCGACCTAAAACTGTAAGAAAATTATGCAAAAACTGAAATAACTAACCTAAATATGACTTAACATTTACAAGATCTAGTCAAAGACTCGACTCAATTAGGGGAGGATTTGTTTCATTTTTTAACGAGCTTGACACAGGAAAAGAACTATGCTCATGGCAACGTGTTTCATTTTTTAACGAGGTTGACACAGTAACAGGAACTTTCCTCTTACATGATTCATTTTTTTACGAGGTTGGCTCAGTAATAGGAACTATCCTCTAACCAACTGATTCATTTTTTAACGAGGTTGACACAGGAAAAGAACTGTCCTCATACTTGATTCATTTTTTAACGAGGTTGACTCAGCAACAGAAACTTTCCTCTCTACAATCTACCTATATAACCTACTGATTCATTTTTTAATGAGGTTGACACAGGAAAAGAACTGTCCTCATACCTAATTCATTTTTTAACGAGGTTGACTCGATAACAGGAACTATCCTCAGACCAACTGATTCATTTTTTAACGAGGTTGACACAGGAAAAGAACTGTCCTCATACCTGATTCATTTTTTAACGAGGTTGACTCAGTAACAGGAACCATCCTCAGAAACTACTTATTTCTAATCTATCAATCTACTCTCAACAATCTATCTATTGATTCATTTTTTAATGAGGTTGACACAGGAAAAGAACTGTCCTCATCGCCGACTGATTCATTTTTTAACGAGGTTGACACAGTAAAAGGAACTTTCCTCCCTAGCCACTGATTCATTTTTTAATGAGGTTGACACAGGAAAATAACTGTCCTCATACTCACTGATTCATTTTTTAACTAGGTTGACACAGTAAAAGGAACCATCCTCGGACACACTGATTCATTTTTTAATGAGGTTGAAACAGTAAAAGGAACTCTCCTCGGACACACTGATTCATTTTTTAACGAGGTTGACACAGTAAAAGGAACTTTCCTCGCCAGCTCACTGATTCATTTTTTAACGAGGTTGACACAGTAAAAGGAACTTTCCTCGAACGCACTGATTCATTTTTTAACGAGGTTGACACAGTAAAAGGAACTTTCCTCGTCGCTCACTGATTCATTTTTTAATGAGGTTGACACAGTAAAAGGAACTTTCCTCGTCACTCACTGATTCATTTTTTAACGAGGTTGACATAGTAAAAGGAACTTTCCTCGTCGCTCACTGATTCATTTTTTAATGAGTTTGACACTGTAAAAGGAACTTTCCTCGTCGCTCATTGATTCATTTTTTAACGAGGTTGACACAGTAAAAGGAACTCTCCTCACCGCTCACTGATTCATTTTTTAACAAGGTTGACTCAGTAAAAGGAACTATCCTCATCCACTGATTCATTTTTTAACGAGGTTGACACAGTAAAAGGAACTAACCGCATCCACTGATCATGGCTTCCAACTGGAAGAAACACATGTCAATGGACACACCTTGATCATGGCTTCCAAAAGGTCTTCATCAGAAGGAAGAATAGTTTTCTGGAAAGAACACATGTCAAGGGACTCAAAAGGGATAAAAACATCGCGTTCAAATAATCCCATAGAGTTTTCCATGTCAATTACTGGATCTAAGTCAAAAGAAGACGAGCAAACAGTGAGAGGCTCGCTTACATCGATAACTGAAAACATGGGACTAGTTGCCACATAATTAACCCGTGGTGGGGTAGATACCACTTTAGAATCAGGAACATTTAGGGGTGTAAGATTATTGGTAGTCGAAACAAGAGTAGGGAACGAAAGCTGGTCTACAGTCACAATATTGCCATTGTGAGGGAAAGACATCACGCGAAAGAGTGTCGATACCATAGCTTTCATTGCATAGACATAGTCTCGCCCAAGGAGTAAATTGAAATCCAAGGGACCTCGAACTACCATAAGATCAATACAGACAGTTTTACCTTCCAAAGTAATAGAGAACTTAGGAAGGATCCCTAAAGGTTCACTAATGGTTCTGTTAAAAGCTTTCAGATTCTGTATAATAGGCACAAGTTGAGGAGAACCCAAAGCTTTCCAAGCAGTTGAGGATAAAATACTAACAGAAGCACCTTCATCTACCTATGTGCGGTGTATGTCCCTACCATAGGCTTCACAATGATTTGGAAAGGGATGGAGGAAGGAAGACAAGGTTCTGTCAGTCTATTCCAATCAAAGGAAAAGACCTCGGTACTTGGAGGGGGTTCTGTAGAAACAGGTGAAATGCCCCTCGACGTAGAAGAATCTGATGAAACAAGAAGAACCAGAGCAGTATGAAGTTCACTCTCTTCAGGGAGAGTGGGATCAACCGAATGTGAAATTGAATCGACCACTTGATCAACTAATGGATCATCAACTTGAGTGATATGACTTTCACTCTTCAATGGAAGAGTGGGATTGATTTTACTTGGAATTAGATCAATCCCTCCGTCAGTTGATGGTAGGTTGGGAGAAATTTGACGATAACCAGTTGGAAGTCCTTGTTGTGGAACAGTAAGGTCTTCCAACAATTTTGAGGCTTCATACATGTGAGGAAAAATGTGAGTTTGATGACTCCCTTTGCATAAACTACAAGGAAACCTAGCTTTACCCTTTTTCCAAGGAACTTGACAATCACTGGTTGATGGATCAATAGTAAGTTGATGATATTTTTGTGACCATACTTCCAAGACCTTAGGAATACCAGGACAATTGATAAGGAAATGGTCACCCTTACAAAGCTTGCAAGGGTATTTGGGTTTACGATGCATGTTGGAAGTTTCCTCAACACAACTAACACTTACAACCATGGTTGGTTGGTTGACTTCTTTCTTATCTTGCTTCTTGCTTCTTCTTCTTCTTCTTCCCTTTCTTCTTCTTCTTAGTCACTTTGGTTACTAGTGTCGAGGCTTTTACCAAGCTGAGGAAGAAATGGAGGAAGACATATTGGGCGAAGAAGGTA
Source organism: Pinus albicaulis (assembly GCA_034641835.2). Taxonomy (NCBI): domain Eukaryota; kingdom Viridiplantae; phylum Streptophyta; class Pinopsida; order Pinales; family Pinaceae; genus Pinus; species Pinus albicaulis. Next base: position 629,459,416 of record CM076570.1, read on the forward strand.
AAGGGTCAACAGAAGGTTGGTGATGTTGAGATGGTGAACTTTGTTGAGGTGAAGCATTCGGTTGAGGTGGAACAATTTGAGTATTTGGGGCCAACGAAGTTGAAAATAACCATATAGGTAATCCTATTGTAAATCCAGGTAATGAAAATGTAGCCATATAAGGAGGACCAACATTTCCAAAGCAAGGAAAAGTACTAGGATTCTCATTAAGAGGGGTTCCTTGGTTGGTAAATTCCAGAACAGTTTCCATTAGATTCAACTTCGGTGAATTTTATTAACAATTCAAAAATAAAATTAACAATTCACAATTCACACCTAAACAATCAAAATTCACAATTCACACCTATGGTCTCTAAAAAGTAAAAACAAACAAATGAACATGCAGTAACAAATCTAGGAGTCAAACCACACACAAATAGTAGAATCCCACACTAAAAACACTAGTTGGTGATGAAATCCAACATCGTATAATTTTAATGCAGAAATGGCGGTTGGAACAGTTGCAGACAACACAGCAATAAACAGAGCTGCACGTTGCAATTTCTCACTATGCCATCTTCTGTGAAGATAACCCTGGAGGCCAGTGAGTCTAGTCGACGATGCATACGGTACGATTGGGATCCCTCCACCGTCACCTTAGGAAATAATCTTAAGTTTTTGGACACTAAGGTCACCAACAGTAACAAATATAACTGGGGGAACAGTCTACGATCCGATCCCACGTGCAAGGGCAGAGTAACAAATCTCAATCCCCTTGAAGGCTCCTCGACATGGTTAATCCGAGGTTTACCGACAAGTGACCCCAGGCTCCTCGACAATGGCTAATCTGATGTTTACCGTTTGTAATGCGCACAAAATCTTCTATCTTCCCCAATGAAATAGAATTGATTGTCTCAAAGGTTCGGACATGATCTCGTGATTGGCTTCTTTAAGAGAAGCTTCCCAGATTGTACCAATTACAATTGGATTTATTTCCTACCGCAAGATTTGTCTACTTGTTTTTTTTACTACCTTGGAGAGTTAATTAAAACCTATTCCAAGACACTAGCCTAAGCTAGATTGGTGGAAAGAGCCCTAAAAATGTAAAAATTACTAGATGAATTTTATTAAGCGCTGTGTTATTAAGGTTTTTATTACTCAAAATGGTAAATGGATATGAAACCAATGGTTTTATGACCCGAACCAAAACTGAATGCAATCGAATATGATAATGTAATATTTTCAATTCGATGAATCCTAACTAAAATAGGGAGAGAGTTTCCATCACTTCCAACAATGCAAAGATTGACAAATAAGAGAAAATATAACAAATTCTCTAATGCACTAATTTCATCAAGAAAAACTAATGCAAATCAATCCCAAAACAATTTTTTATATTTTTGTGTTTTTTTAAAACAATCATAAAAACATCTAAATTAAAATCAAAGAAAAACTGATCTAAATCTACGATTGATTTTTCAGAATGTAAACTATGCAGTTGTAATCTATGCACAATTCACTTGAAAATTATGCAAATGTAATCTATGCACATTTTTCATTCATATTCCGAAAATGAGAATTCTAATTATGAAAATGTGATCTATGCAAGAGAATTATCAAACACAAGATTATTCTAATGTAATATAAGAACCAATCAAGTGCAAGTCAGTAAAATTGGGTGAGAGATCCAAATATCAAAAATAAAAATACTCAAAGGCGATTAACACGCATACACAATTTAGCCCCCCCAAGTAATGACCAAAGGAAAAAAAAAAGAAAAAAGATGTAAAATTGTGAAAAGACTGAGACAAACCTCCAAGTAATGACCAAAGGAAATAAAGTTAAGAATTTCTCAAAAAAGAGACTCAAAACACCCAATTAACTTAATGGAGATTGATGAGATGAAGAATTTGTTGAAAGAAATTCATAAACAAGGCTTTTTGACAGAAAAATATAGCTATGGGTAGATGCTAAGAATCCTAAATCAAATCTAAACTAAACTAGAAAAAATAAATCCGGAGTTTTTCCAAAATTTTAACAGGGTCCGCAGGCTCCTAGAAGTAACAGATGTGGTCCCGCACTGTTAACTCAAGCAAAGTGCGAAACTGCCCACACTGTGCAAAAGAACAAAGTGCGGTCCCTAGAAAAGTTCAAGAAAAACGTAAAAGATTTCAAAATTTTCAAAAACAGACAAAACCTAAGCTACCCAGGTAGATATCCATCAATCAAAAACCGGGAAAAACTTTTCCTCAAATCAAAATAAAAGAGAACCCAAAACAACAAGTTCTTTCCCCAGTGGAGTCGCCAATTTGTTGGTCGGATAAATCATTCTTACGGACAAGACCGATCTCACTAGTGTCAGAAGACAATCTAGCAACAAACGAACAACTAAGTTTGTCTTTCTCTAAATATATTCGTTTTGCAATTAAATGCTATGAAGGTGTCGATCCTACCTTAGATCCAAATGCTTATTTGTGGTGTTAAAGTAGTGCTTAAAATCACTTAACAATAATTCTTAAAATTAGCAACAAGATTTCTTTTGTCGACCTGCAATCACAAACAAGAAAATATCAATAACTTTTACAGTATAACAAATAATCATAAAAAGCATTACCTATCATAGTGATCAAGGAATCTATGAAATAAATGATCAAATAATGACTTATTTAAATAAACAATCGAACGACAATTTATTGAGAAAAACAAAACTTGATTGCATTAATCTTAAAATAAGAGAAGAGAACCTTACAACCTTAGCCTTGATGTTCGAAAACCGAAGATGCAGGCAGTCTCCTCTACTTTGATAAGTCTTGCACTCTTCCTCCAGGAGCATAAAGAAGTCTAAATCTTAACAGAACTTCAACTCAAAAATCTTAATTCTCCATCTCCAGAATCTCAATCTCCAAAAACTTCACCCAAAAATCTTCACTTAACCCTTTGAGGCTACCCAATGCCTCCTTTTATAGAGAAAATGAGGAGGTTAGGATTCCACCTTTAAAGGGATAGAACCCTCCTTCAAAGGGATAGGCTCCTCACATCAAGGGATTAGTTCCTTAAGGTGTGGGATACATGCACCTTACTAAAGCGTACTCATCCCCAAAAAATCTCATCTAGAACCTTCTAGAATTGACCAAAATTCAACTTTTTCAATTTAATTTTGTGCTTTTTTTAATCTTACAGGGGTTCTGCACGCATAACACTAGAAAAATGAATTCTAGAACGCATTTCCTCTTCACATTACCTGTGTACCCTAGCCAGGAACGCAGGTAGGCTTAATATTACCTGCGTACCCAAAGTTTTTGAGCTTTTTAGGGTTTTTTCTCCATGTTTTAGGGCTTGGAATGAGGAACCAAGGTTGCAAGACTTGCAGAGGAGGTAAGTATGAGTGTCAATGAGCTCATACAGTCAGCAGAATGTCAGGGTGACATTTTTTAGTGTAACACCCTCACTCGGTCGGGGGGCATGGCTATATTATTGTCTTTGTTGACTACTTTACCAAGTGGTTCGAGGCAATGCCTACATTTAACAACACAGGTAATACAGCTACATTGTTTTTATTTAACCATGTGGTTACTCAGTTTGGTGTGTCACAAGCCATAGTTACAAATCAAGGAAAGCACTTTCGCAACCACATGATGAATGAGTTGACTGCGAAGTTAGGACTGTTGCATGATGGTTCTACCCCTTATTATCTGCAGGCTAATGGACAAGTTGAAGCCATCAACAAAGTTCTCAAGTGTATGCTTCAACGAATTATTGGGGTTCATAAATGAAACTAGAATTTAATCATGTACTCGGCTGTGGACTTACCGAACCTCGGTGAGAAACACAACCGGATTTACTCCCTTTCCACTGGTTTACGGTCTATAAGCTATCTTACCGATTCAATGTGAAATTCCATCATTGAAACTCGCAATTAACCTACTACCTGACACTTCTAACGAAGAGGCACGTCTTTTAGATCTCATCCATCTAAATGAAACGCGTCGTAAATACGCATTGGCCAATGAACCACATAAGAGACGAATCAAGGCACAATATGACCACAATTTCAAGCCTTGCACCTTCTCGGAAGGAGACCTGGTCTTGCTTTATGATCAAGATGTTGATACGATAGGAACAAGAAAATTCAAACCATTATGGCATGGCCCCTATATTGTCAAGCGTGTTATGGAAAAGGGCGACTATGAGATGGTAGATTATGATGGGATTCCATTGTTGTAGCCTTAGAATGGGTTGTATCTCAAATGTTACTAGGCTTGATTCTACGTAGTAAAAAATGTATGATATTCTATATATTCTTTGATTGTGTATGTGTCATAGTGTGTCTTTCAAGAGTTTTTATGTGGTTAGTAATTCACTTTGCATTTTGTTGCAGATGTCGGAATCTTTGGAACCATTTGTTGGTTACGCCAATGGTACTAGTCACAGTATGCAGAATCTATCCTCTACAGCATGGGCCATCTCCACTCCAAGTGGCGACTTAGTGAGTTTCCAAGGGATTTGTATTAGTTGATCCACCAACAATATAATTGAGTATAGCGCATTGATCGAACTCCTCTCTGATTCCATTTCACTTGGCATTCACCGCATCATCATCAGGTTGGACTAACAGCTTGTCGCACTACAGCTTACTAGTGTTTATACTGTCTGAAATCAAACAATTCATCGCATGTTCCTTAGAGTTCATCTTTTGTAAAGACATTTTGTTTACATAAAATATCAACACATTTCCAGGAAAATTTAACACCTTGATTGATTCTTTAGTGAATTACGTGTTAAACGGAAATTTTCAACATATGTAAAAATAAATTTTAAATTCACATCATACAATTGAATAGGATTACACATAACCATAGGAAAATCCTGAAAGTAAAATAGATAGATAATCTAGTTTTTTACCAAAATTTGTGTCCAAGACACGTTGTTCACATGACCTCAAAATGTATGCATACATATCATATCCTAAATAGATCTAGTAGTTCTCATGATAGCAAGTCACTGCATGAGCTATCATGCGCAATAGCCTCATCCATTGGCTAGGAACAACAATAGTATGGTGCTGCAGTCTCATTGGTAACTCCTCGATCCAGATATTTGGTATTCCGAGATTCAACCCCTCTACATGCTATTGTAACTCAGCTAGAGTCTCCATCAAATCAAAATCCTGAAGGACTGCTTTGCCGACAGTCCTCTCTACTAATTCATCCTCCAGTTGTGTAATACCCACTGGTCGAACACTACCCACATCTGTATACGTAAAAAAAAATTAGTTTAGCCTTGGAAACATCAAAAACACAAAAACATGTAAAAAACATAGTCAAAAATTTTTGCCTATAGCACCCCATTGAGTGCCTGCTGGTAACATCAAATCTGGGTCTCCGCGAAAATCCACCCTTGCATATGGATGCTCCTCTATGATGATATGTTGTCTTCGGATCCAAGTAAAGAATGCAGTAGAGAAGGAGATCAATGACTGGACACCATGTCTAGCCATCAACTCTACCCACCACTGCATCTGCGGATCCCAAGGACCATCTACACCCAGTGTTACATGTTGTGGTTGCATCAATGGAATTCGCTCCAGAATGAAAGTGATAAGAATCGATACATAGATAAAATTATTTGTCCTTCCGCTTTTAACTTTGGTCAGTTGTTCTTTAATCTAAGAGAGTACTGCTTCATCCGAGTTGAACACGGTCGACTTGAGGCACTCAAGCACATATTGCATGTATGATCTATTCGCAACATGAAGTGTCATGCTGCCGGCTAGATTTGCAATGGTGAACAGGATCGTTGGAAAAGGAATATCATGCACATCCTTGATGTTTATCTTTCCATCCTTGCTAGGCTCTATACCTAGCCGACAAAACTATCAAATGTGCTCCCTCACTGTCTCACCTCCACGGACGGAACCCGCAAGGGAAATGGGGGCACCGCATCTCGAAAACCCCGTTAGAAAGTAAATATCATCGACCAATATTGGGAGCACTTTGTCCCAAATGTGAAATGTCTGCTCTGCCGGTTCCCATAAGTGAATCAAGAACTGTAATATTTCCAAATTTTGCCTTATCCCTGATAGTTTAAAGTACTTGAGTAACCCACAATCTCTGAGGGCTCTCACAGTGCTAGGATCGTTTATGGAAACCATATCCTGTTCCTCTTGTTCTCTTTTTCGCCATGTAATTGACATTTTGATCCGATCAAAGCCTGCAATCAAACCATAATCTTAGTTAGGATCGATTTCATGCAGAAAACTGAAGAAATTTTGGGCACAAAACACAAAAAAAATCATCAATTGTGCCCAACGCACCCCTGCTCCCTAGAAAGAGCATTTCAGAGCACCTAGGTGTCCAATTCGTCTGCAACGCACCTTTCGACACTCAATGGTGCGTTGGTACTAGGGCGTTGTATATTTTCCCTGTTAGTATCCTATAAATCATAGGATATCAAGGTGATTGGATATTCCATCTTCTCTGTAATTTCATATAGAAAATGTTTTTCAATATTCAAATGATTTCCAATAAAAAATATGAGAAGAAAGAAAATAGGGTAGAAAAAACAAAGAAAAAAGAAAAAGAGAAAAACAAAAAACGAAAGAAAACCCCAAAAAAGAAATAATACTGAAAGTGATGCAAATTAAAATGCCACTACTCATTAGATAGGTTTGTTCAAATCATACAGTTTAATCATGATTGAACAATTTTCAATTTTTGTTGATAGGTTAGAAAATAAAGATTTTCCAAACTGTTTAATCTTAGAATATCAGTAGGTAGGTAGAAAATGAAATTGGCTCAATAGTTTAAACTGATTCAATGGTTGAAATAAGGATAGGTGTTAGGTTAGAAATCTAAAATAAAATATGATTTAGGGTCTGCAAGCCCAAATGCACCCTGCAAAAAGAAGAAAAAATGTTAGATTTTTAGTTTGGGTAGGTAGGTATCCTGAAAAGAAAGAAGGGAGGAAATTATGTAATTTTCCTATAAAGTGCAGTTTAAAAAGTTTCAAGTTTCTATGATGGAGGAGAAAAATAAATGGACAAAGGATGCTTATCCTAAAGGTTTTGTTAAGGGATGTATTCCAAACAATTTTGGACTTGATCTATATTCAAAGTTATATAGCATATTTTATGCTATATTCTCTTTTATCCTAATTCCTAAGCTTTATACTACCCCTTTATCCTAACCCCCGAAAATATTTCAATCCCTATCCTAAAGTCCTAAACTACATATACCGTCACATACATTCGCCTGACCCCACCATCACATCATACATCACGTCAACGTTAATCAACCTCCACATTCCTGTCATCTCTGCACGTTGCTCCACATCTGACGACCCACATAAACTTTCGGCCCCCCTTCAACCTTCGAACTTTAACATCGGGGGGGGTGGTATGCAATAACGTTGCTTCTGCTATGTCTCACCCCCTGAGTAATTCGAACCCCCTGCCGCCCACGATACCATACACCACCATCATCCCCCTTCGAAAAGAGGTTCCGCCATAAATAAAACCGTCGTGCCTTTTGCCTGTTGCTAATGTCATTGCGCCATGTTCACGACCACTTGTCTACTCCATCCTATCACATCTTCTCCCGCCATGAGCCCGTTGCACCATAAATGGTTAGGTAGTTATCCAACGGACCCGCGCCAAATCAACAGTCCCCCAATCACAATTTAAAGCTCGAATTCATACCCGTAGCAAGGTTTACCTTGCTTATGTTGTTCAAAAATTGTAGGTACTAGATTTGCAGAGAAATCACAGTGAACCATTGTTGAAGAAAATCCATTATTCGTCAAAAGATAATTATCATCTCTCTCCAACTCTGATCACGGTTGATCTTAAACTTCTCAATTCTCTTCGCAGTCCCCTTTCTTCTCTATCCATTCCCCAGTTTTGGTTTGTAACCATTCCCCTTCTCCGTTCCCTCTTCCTTCATCCCATTCTTCACTGTATAGTGAGAAATAAGATACAGAAGACAAAAAATTCCTCCCAAGAAATATCAGGAACCATTTAACATAATGGTCTACCCTCAATTGGACCTGGATCACCTGGCATTGGCAGACCGAGACTTTAAAATCCATGAGACAGAGTCAGACTTCGATTTATTTGATGTCTAATGTTGGCTTGAGGAAAAATTACTTGATGAAGTTGATGATATAGGCATGTGGGAAACCAAGCTACCTTTTTATATCTTTCCCAAAACCCATAGTTGTCCAGAGTTCATCAGAAAGTTTCAGTCATGTTATGACATCAACCAGAGAGCCATAGTGACTCCAAAAGCAGAAGTATTGTTTTCTATTGATCTCCAATCTAACCAAAAGATGATGCAAGCCCCTATTGTTGAGAACACCGTTCATTTTTCTTATGAGGCCCTTAGAGAGTTATATCAAAAGATGGACTTTTCCAGCAGGGCTAAAACCTTACAGATTTTCATGGCCACTAATGCCCCAATGCCCACAAAGAATCCACCATATCCTTCATGTATCTTCCCTAATATGACACAACACGTTGTAACTGTTTTATCTTATTTATTAGGATATCACATAGATCAGTGGGTAGATGAAGCCATGATTGGTTTCTTTTCTATTCTTTATTCAGAGGCCAAACCCACAGTCATGTTCAATTATGCCCAGTTCCTTGTTGATATTATCCATAACCAATTCTTAAAGTTACAGACAAAAGAGGTGTTTAAATACACTTATGTGTTGGTGTATATGTTTATCTACTTTCAATCCAGTAGTTTACAGTTTGACATGATGAAATTAAATAATGATTCTCAGCCACAATCAGTCATTTTATGGACTAATTATTGATGAAAGAACGGAAAAATTACTCCTACAAGAGTTTTGTAGACTTATTTGTACATCCATAAATCAGTGCACTCAACAGTGCCACAGAACCAAGGGTTAGTGAGGAAATAAATAAAGTTATGCAGTTGACAGATCAGATTAGAGTAGCAGATTGGTACCTCTACCAAAACTACACAGAGATCAGAGTTTATGGCTATGAATTGGCCCCATACAAACTACCCAAGTACCTCTATATGAGAATCTTTGCACTATAATATATTGAAGGAAATGAAGTTCACTCATAGCTTTACTTGGTCCTATGATCCAATGGGGATCATCTCCAAGAAGAGGGTGGAGAACAAATCTACACCATACATTCATACACACATATTGGAGATAGAGCAGTACATGAATCAAGAAGAATGGGAAGCCCACACTCTCTAGGAGGCAGAAGAGCAGTTCATTTCCACTTCATGGATTCAAACACCAACTCCACAATAAAGGAAAAATGCGGGAGAAAAATATGACAAAGGAAAGGAACCAGAGAAGGAAATAGGAAGCAAGAGGACAAGGGATGATCAAGTCAACATGGATATTGACATATCCACCAAAGATTTCAAAAGGAAATATAGGAAGAGAGCCAGAGTCCACATGGACATTGACTAGAGCAGTGAGAAACATCAACAAACAGTTATTACAATCAGAGATTTACCAAGACCTTCTCCAGCTGGTGGCCAAACTATTTTCTCAACATCTTTTGCCACCATTCCTTTCCAACAGCAAAATGTGCAGACTCCTACATCTACTATGACTGCAGGCCAAAAGGAGGAAGATATCTATGATACTTTTAAAGAGATCAAAAAAATGAATGAGATACTTAAAACCAGCACTTATAATCATTTTTGGAAACAAACAAGTAGTTTCCAGAGCAGGATTCTATTAGCCTTTGACTCTGAGAATGGAAGAATGAATATGGCCTTATTAGAAGCAAATATTCCTCAACCCAAAACTGCAGCAGATTACAAAAATACTTCTTTTGATTTTGATGTAAAGCACATTCATCCAATAGACCAAATGGAAATTCATAAGAAGACAGGAGAAATGATCTCCTCCACATTAACCAGTACAGCCATGAGTCCATCGAAATTGCAGGTTACATTGTTCAACACACAATCACAGCTGAAGATGGAAAATATTTCCTCCATGGCCAAAGACACAAGGATTAAATCCCTGGAGGATTCAGTGATGCAAAATTGGTACAACCCATCAAACCTTGCAGTGGAAGAAGCAATTGTAAAGAAGAAGAATGCAGATATAACTGATTTGAGGAGGCAGCTCAAGATTCCAGCAACAGAAGATCCTATAACCAAGGATATAGAGGAAAATGAGACACAGAAGGAAAAAATGATGCAGTTGATCATTGAATAAGTTGAACAGATTAAGAAATGGAGAATGAGATGGAGAAAATGGTAAAAGAGAGATAGAAAGCAGTAAGAGATGCAGTGAAGGAAGCAGCAAAAGAAGCAGCCAATGCCATGATCCCATTACAAGCAATCCCTCTTGATGTCATTCATTCAGAAACTTCTACAACTACAAGTACACCAAGTGAAGGCACTGAGCAGCTAGCTAAGGCTATGGAAAATATGTCTTTGTAGACAATAGAAATCAAAAATATGCAAGACCAAGTCACTACACTACAAGATCAGATAAAGAGGAATGATTCAGCCCATGCTACAGAGTTACAAATCAGTAAGAAGTTGATAGAAATTTTGCAGAAGTCTCTTCAGGAGTCTTCAATTGGGAACATGGTAGGAAGAGTCAAAGAAATCATCTGGTTGAATATAGTTGACTCCATGAATGAGACCTAGCCATCTATCCAGATAATCTTTGAGCAGAGAGATTTAATTCATCTCGTAAGTGTTGAAATAGAAAAGGAAAATGAAGAACTTGGTGATAAGCCTACAACTGCTAATAACATCATTAAATTTCTCAATTCAAAAAGTAGTTTTGAGTTGGAACCCCTTGGAGTAGAAGACAGGACAACAACAATACTTGAAGTCAAGAAAGTATTGAACAATAAATGTTAGTTGCACAGGTTGAAGAGAAGTGTAATCAACTTCAGATTGGAGTGAGAAGGTTTTTTAACGGGATAGAACCTCTGAACAAGAAAGGATTTCCTTCCTTGTTTGTGGTTAATGACAAACTTATGGAATATTATGTAAAGAATCTCACTGATATCTCAAAGGATGCATCCAAGCATGCTAATATGAAGAACACTATGACAGGGAGGGATTTATATGAATTTCTTAGTAATGACATCTTCATACGGCATGAAATCAAGAACATATTTCAGGCAAAGCCAACATTTATGAAGTACACATAAACTGATGAGATATACAGAAGATTAATCAGGATCAAAATTCTGAGTCCATAGGATTCAGAGAAATTATGTGACTTGCAGGAATGATGAAAATTCAGCATGAAAACAGAACAGACAGCTCAGCTCGTCATCCAAATCAACAGACCCAGTGTATCATTGCAGCACATCAACATTGAATTTTCCAGCACAAAAAACCACTTCAAATCTCAATAACGGCTTTATGGAGAATTAAGCCATCTATCAAAATTGTTTCAACGTGTCCATGCATTGGTCACAATTGTCAATAATTAATTATTATTGTAATAAATAGTAGATTGCCTCTTTTGATATGGAAATCAGTAGGAAGTAGTTCAAATATAGCATTTCTATTCAGTATTAGGGGTTGGACCCTAGATTGTAAACATTTTTTCATTGAAGCATTTGTAATTTTGGATTTGGAGCATCAATAAAAAGACCATTTTGCAAGATTCATGTGTTTTGTTTTACTGTTGATGTATTTTCTTTACTATGTTTAATGTTTTCACTGTTTTTCTTTAAATGTATCATTTCTTAATTGTAAAATAGAAATATGAAGCTTAAGATTTTCTACATAGAGTACCTTAATTCTGGTTGAATTTACAATTTAAATGTTTTATTCCGATGTCTGGTTTAAGAATACTTAATTTCTTTTAAACCACTACTGAAATCATTCTTCTCCATTTCATAATTTCACTATGTTATAAAACACTAGTATATATAGTTAGCTTGCCTTGCATTTTCTCTGGAAAATTGATGCATACACCCAACCTATATTGACTCCATATCCCAATGGAAGAATTTTAAATAAATCCCTTAAATCCAACCAAAAACAATCAATCAAAAGAAATCTCATAATCAGTTTAACTAGCCTAGTATCAGAAAAACTAGAAAACTAAGCTAAATCTTGTAGAGAGATACCTCTTTAAGTCTAGGAGGGCTAGATCCTAGGCTCCAAAGTGGTTTTTTGTTGTCCTTTATAGTTTAGTCTTGACAAACTTATAAATTATAGGGTGATAACATTCCCTAGGAGCCCCAAAACCCAAAAAAATATGCCTGAAACTAGAAAATAATGATACCAGTAGAAAGAGAAAGGTCAGATCTCTTATCTGGTCCTGACGGCATGATAAATGGTCCACATAAATTGTTGCAATCAACTGCTAAAGTTCAAGGGAAAAACTAGCTCAAAGCACTCAAAATTGAATGGTAAATGTGAAATGGTAAAATGACATGGTAAATCCTCATTTAAATGGTCTTTTCGATTATTTCATGCATATTTAATTAAACGACTATAGTTTTTTATCCATTTTTACTATTAAACATATACATTTAATCCGTTTGGCGGTTCTTTGAGAAAATTTATAGTTGGTACAGTGAATTTGACATGCGTGATCTTAAAATGAACTTTGACCACAGAGCACACTTTTATCTCTTTTTTGAGCTCTGTTAAACATCCAAAAAGGAACCCCCCTGGATTCCTCTTTTAGCTCTTTTCAGACTCCAAAAACATGAAAATATTGTCGAGCACTTGTCCTTTCGGGCTCGTAAAAGGAACTGAAATGACATCTACTCAGTATAAGTTTCACCCTTTTCCAGAATCGGATAGATTATTTAGGAAAAATGAACACCCTAGTCGAACATGGATAGGAGGTTCTCTCAGGTATTATTCTACACTTTTTTGGGCCTTAGGGACAAAATTACGAAAAATAACTTGTGGTGATTTTTTTTCATGCCTTTTTCTAAATCTTTAAATATGAAAAAGGACCGAGTTTTCACTGTCGTTAAACTCGTTAAAGCATCAAATAGAGATGGAATTGTCCATCATGACAAGAATGAGTTTTACTTTTGCTAGACTCGTTAAAACATCCCATAGCGATGGATTCACCAGAAGGGTGGAATTATACATCACACATATGTTATCCTCCTCAAGCTTGTTAAAAAATAAAGAGGTATTGGTCAGTAATGACTGCGAAAAATGGGAAAGGGATAAATCACTTTATGGTAGTGTTATCACAAAATTGCACTTGATTGGCTACTAATCAGACAACTCTATGTAACTGTTTCAAACCAGATTTTTACTGAAGCTTAACCTCTTCAGTCTGAGAGGGCACTCTCAAAGGGATATAATGATATTTGCTAATGATAGTGCTAGATGGCTAACTCTATAAGGTTGTATCTTTTTTTTATGATTGCAGGTTGAAAGAATTCAAGCTTGCTACCATTGGGCTTATGGAGTCAACAATTAGTATTGTCAGTGGCAAGGTTTCTTGACATAGAAGCTGAGGCAGATAGGAGTCTTTAACAAAGGCAATTCACTCATAAAACATAGGAAAACACAGTCATTTCAATACTAAATGAAATAAGAGCATAGAGTTATGAATTATAAGTAATAGAAATGAAATCTACTGCAGGTGATAAAACATAAGATGTAGATCAATAAGACATTAAAAACTCCATGAGAATCTTAGGTCTGTCAAGAAGAAAATCCCTTTGTATTACTGATATAAGTCAAAATACATAAAGCAGCAGTTTGGTGCAAAAAATCTCCAACCCTTTACTACTTTGATGATTTGCCTTTAAATATACATTCTTATAGCAAAGATGATCTGCCTTACAGCTAGATTCATCAAATTCTTCCTATGACACCTCATATAACATAAAAACATGTATTTTAACAAGAAACTGACAACTACACCTTAAAGAAGACCTTTCCTAATAGGAGTCTAACTCCTATTTATTACATATTCCACGTTATCTTTGTGAAATAGTTACATATCAGTTACAAATAAGCATCACATGCTCGAATGATAGATGATAGGTTCATTACCACCTTTACATATTAAAAACCCTCCTAAACATGTGGAAAAAAACCTTATTTTTCAGGAATGCATGAACCTTATCTTCAACGAGAGTTTACTTGATGACCTGTCTCCAAAGCACTTCCTTCAATTCATAAATGTTTGATGTTAAGGTCCCTTGACCTATTGGAGGAGTCTAGTTGTCCAAAAATTCCATTAGGATGCTCCAAAAGCTTCAAAAGTAGCTCGTTACGAAAACAGGACAATTTCGTAGCGAGCTTTCGTAGTGTTGAAAAAGAAGATTCTACACTCAAAAATTTTGCTCCTTTGTTGTTCCATGGTGTAAACCAAGACATAACACCTCACCACCATTAAAATCCCTTCTTAAAAACTGCAAAAATTGATTTTGGAAGCAAATAGGCTGCTACAAAAATTTTCGTAGCATTTTCCTGTCTTTAAGACTAGGAAACGCTACGAAACTGTGAAAAACAACACAATTTCTAGATTGTAGAACTATCTCAAAAAAGTGACCTCTAACTGTAAAAACTTGGTCTTCAACATGCCATGAACCTTCTAAAACATAATCAATCTCAACTTAAGACCCCTATGGTGATTCCTCTTCATTAATGATCAGTTGAGCTATGGGCTCCTCAACCACAGTCATCTTTATGCCTTTTTTTCTCCAGCTCTTCATGAATCAATTCTAATTGCTCTTGAAGGTCTTTGACTTGATCCTTCAATGTCCTATTCTTAGACTATAAGTGCAGGTTTATTTTTCTGATATGTTTCACCTCTCCTCTCAATGGCTTAGTCAATTTGATCAATTTTTATGTGTTGTCTAAGGTCTTATAGACACTTGTGACTTGAACCACCCAAATTTCTTTCATTTTCTCAAATTGTACCTTCTGAACCTTGTGCTTCCTTGCCTCTTTCTTTAAGACTGATATTTCATCATTTTCCAACTTCAACTGCTCCCTAAGGACTTCAATCTTTATTTCTCAATGATTTTCTCTTTACCTTTCTTTTTCCTGATGACCAAATCTTCTTTTGCAGGTGATGAAAGTTCAATGATGCTTGGTGGTGGCTGGACAATTTCAGTGACCTTCTGAGCTTCCTTACTACTTTCCAAGACCTTTTTTGGCATGTCTTGTCATTGGTTTTCTAGCCTGAAACATGAATCCTACATCTTCACCTTGAAACTCTAACTTCTTAGTTGTTTTGGCTTTCTTGAGCTTCTTTCCTCCCTCGTCTATATTTTCAACTTGGACTATGGGAGTTTCTTCAATATCAATAGCATGCAAAATGTCTTCTAAGTTAACCTTAGCCACTGTTTGGATTCTTGTAACCCTCTTTTTGCCATGTTTGCTCACTGTTGGCTTTTGTTTTGCAGGTGTAACTTTGGGTGTGTCAGCTTTCTACAATGGCTCTGTCTCCATAATCACTAGCTCAATTTTCTCTGCCACTAAAGGTGATGGGATATCTCTAGGTTTAGGAGTTCTTTTAGGAGTGATGGAATCTATTTCAAAACCACTGATGAACAGAAAATATGACCAGTCACTGCCTAATCTCTTTAACTCTTCTAATACCAGCAACTTGATTAAACCATGTTGAAAGAGTGAGGTTTCATTTCCTTCAGATTTAGCTTGAACTTTGTCTTACATTTTAGCTAAGATTTTGTATAAGTAAAAAGTTAAATCAAGAGACCTCTTACCAACCAAATGTAGCAGAAGCCTGAGGTGGTAGGAATAAACCATATGATACCTCCCTTCATAGTTGAAGTACTTCTGAATGATTAGCAACATCTTTGAGAAGTTGTCTTTCATGTAGCTCCTTGGGATGGCATTTATGAGATCAATCTCACTATGCTCTGGCTTGATAAATTCCTTGCAGCCCTGCATGGTGAACTTGAAGCCTTTGAACCATTTTTCTCCTCCTCTAGGGATTCATGTTGTTGCTGCAATGGTCTCTGGTGTTACAATGAGGTTCAAAATTCCCACCTTTGAAGTTGTCCCATTGAAACTGATAGCAAACTCCTTAGAAATTTGCACATGGCACCCTTGCAATGTTTGAAAAAACTACAAACACCCTATTCTTCTGAAAAATTCTAAGGAAGTTAGGTCTTCATTCAACAAATTCATGTCTGATGGCTTATATCTGAGGCAGTGGCCACCTTTTGGTCTTCCTCTTTGCAGCCATGGTGCTTTTATACCTTCTTTGCCTCGTTTGAATAGTGACACCTGCAACTTTTGAAAATGCAAGCAACCAATTTGGCTTGGTGAAACAGCTCTCCAGAGCTCAGTAGCATGCAAATATGAAGTGGATAATGTCAAAAGACTCAATTGGGTAATGTTTTAAAGCTTCGATGACATATCATGGCTTAATCATGACTCATACATGCTAAAAACCGTAATAATGACCTCAACCATGACCTTTGTACCTTGATTTAACCCTAACTGACTCGAATGACATCCACCCTAACACTTCTAATCATTGACTGAAAACTTGCACCGAATTTGAAAAGACAAACAGAAAAACCTCTTTTTGTAGCATAGTTAGTTCATTTCCAGGCAGTTTCGCTACGAAAGTATTATCAGTTTCGTAGCGAAAACTACCTTTTTACAGTGTAATTCGCTACGAAAACAAGAAAAACTGGCTAAATTGACCTTTTCAAATTCAAAATCTTGGGAAATGAAATATTTCAACAAATGATGACTGATGGGACATTATATGACTTGAATGGGGGTGGGTTTGGACCTTAGGATAGGTTAATATGAAAAAATTTAATTTTTCCTTTACCAACTAATGACAAATGAACTCTATGACCATACCTTTGACAAATGACACTCTAAGGCTATGTCAAATGATGGTTCACTTTTTATGAGTGATAACAGGTAGCAAGTCGCTCTTAAACATGACACTCATTCATTTCATCTTCGTGGTTGTTGGGTTGGGTTATATGCTTGATGGTCTATCATACCGTCCATCACTTTAATTTTGGGTCAATGTTGCCAACTCATTCAGTGTCGTCGATATGTTCAAGAGAATTCACTGAATAATTCCTCATCCTTTTCAATACTCATAAACTTTCATTTCTTGACCGCCATCCTTGAACATTGCTTCATCAGCTACATTTATGTCTCTAAAATCATTACTCTTGTTTCGTGTCATTGATGGGGGATACATCAAGGCCCTCCTACGACAAGTTGCTTCCTATCGACATCATCTCATCCTCCAGGAAGTTAACCTAAAAAAACCCTTCCAGTACCTTGGAGCTTGCATACATCAATGGAAATTTTCTCGCTTTCGGCGACATGTTGACATCACTGGCCTTTGACCGAAATACTTTGTATGGTGTTTGACATCAAATCATCTATTCGCACCATGTGGACTGTACGGTAGTACCTTAAGAGCCATTATCATCATCAGTGGTTTCTCTCGCATCTGTTAACATCTTACATCATTAGCTGGTAGTCAAATGGTGTCTTCCCATGTTCGACTTCAGATCACATATTTTCATGGTTTGAATCCTACTTGAGCGATCAAGTGAACGAGATAGAAGACCCCAGATCTAGTTTCATCCATCTGGGCTGCGATTTCAAGAGTAGTACCACATCATTCGTACAATGGATTTACACAGATGGTCATCCTATCATGGGTCTATATCAGTAGACGAATTTATGATCTATATATATGTTATGATAGTTTATGTGTTGAGTATGGTATGCCTCCCTCAGCAATTCATGTCCAAAATGTAAAATATATCATGATGTAATGTGTTGTAATTGATGTAGGTCACCGTCTCAGATCCTACTCATCACATTTTAAATCATATAACTCAACGTTATCATTTTTAACTTCATGCTTTAGGGGTAACTATTACAGGTAAATTTTTGCATCACTCAGAAACTCAGATCAGTACAAACGAGGTCTATCATCCCCTAAATCAGTTGCTACTCACCTTAAAACATTCATCCCATTGCTGGTTTTTATCCATGAAAGTTTCACTACTTGAAGTCTAGCTGAAATGATTCATTAAGCCACCATCGCACCCCTAGACTGCAGTAACTACTTTGCAAAGCACTTACTCCCATGCAAAGAAACGTAGTAGAGCACCTAGGCCAACTTAACATTGTGTTGCTCGACTTTCAGTGAATTTTTCAAATGATTCTGGGAATCTTCGCACTTTCTAGTGGCTTCTAGAAGTGGTTCCAGCTATCATGTTATCTGATAACCTCGAATATGAACACCATGGAGCCATTAAATCACTTATCATCTTATCCCATTGAACAAGGAAACTCCCTTATCCATTTGTGAAAAATCCATTCAATGACCAATTAATGCCAAACTACCCTTATTTCCTATAAATTAAGCATTGATCATAGTGCAAAGGGGGATTGAATTTTGTAGTGTTATGTTGGTGAGATTATAGCTCTTTGAGGTATTGTTTGCAAGTAATGTTATGCTCCCGGAGTAATTTTTTTGATGTGATGAGGATGGAATGAAGATGGAGTGAGTTGACATCGAATCGATCCAACTGGTTGTAACTTCCCCTTCTATTTTATAATAAAGAGATTTGTTCTTTTCTCAATACATGTTTTCATGATTTTATTTATGTATTTTCAAATGCAATCGATTCAGTTTGATTAAGATGAAAAAATCATATGTCTTTATGTCATTTTTTGTCTTTTATTAGTAATTGCAGTTACCAATCAAACGATTTCAGTTCGATTGGGAGCTACGGGAGTGAAAAAAGGGAGACGAAGAATATCGAAGGATCACAAGTAGGTGTTCTTCTCTTATCTATTTATCTTAAGGAAAAGGTCAAGTGTCTTTCATCTATTGTTCTAGGTGCATCCACCACACTTAGGGAAACTTATCTATCTATAAGTTTGATTTCCATAAAACAATGTCTAACGCTTTTTGGAAATCCATTGGCTCTCCTCCATTGAGCTAGTCCTTGAATACCTTGGAAGCTTTCGACAGTAGGGGTTCTCGACCGTATGGTATTCTCAAATCATTGCCCATCCTGTTGTAGGGGAAAATGGTAAATTTATAAGTTTAGGAGGTAAATGCGAACTTGAATTATAATCTTCTTCTTAGACGCAGTTAGACTCATGCTATGGTTTGTGTGGTCTCCACCCTTTTTCATGTCCTCTGCTTTCCTCATCAAGGAAAAATCATGATTTTCAATCAGTTAGCTTTCTTTTCCTCTAACTCTTCAACAGGAAACATTTCTTATATTGGAAATACCACTACCCCCTATGAGAACATCACGACGGGTCTATTCAAAGACTCATCCCTTATGGGAATTTTTCCACTCCCACCTCTGAATGTCTCCACTATTAGTATGATATCTTCTGGTCATGATCCATGGATTGTTCCCAATCCTGGCTAGCTTGAAAGCTTTGGTGAGGTTATGCCTTTGAGCCCTGTTGAAAAAATGTATCAGAGTATTCTTATGGCTTATGAGGCTACATCTCAAACCAACGACAAATTGGTTTCTTCTCTGGACACTTATCAACAGTCTCCTTAGTTTGGTTCTTAGGAATGTGATGATCCCTTGAATGAGACTTTCCCCACTGACGAAAGTATCATGGAGGTAATGTCTCTTGAAGAAACCCCATGGGATGATGGACATCATTGTTCCTCGTTTCTCCCAACCCTAGGTGACATCTCTGCCTATCTGGAATCCCATGCTTCATTTGTAGCGACTATCCCATTTCAGAATCCTACCTTGATTCATGAAGTGTTGTATGAAGGGAACATGGGAAATATTAATCCAACCATTCCGATCGACATCTCTGTCAAACCAGGGATTGTCAAGAATGTTCACATTGGTGCATCTTGTTCTCCCAACGAGATCAAGATCTACACCAACCTTTTCTAGGAATTTTGTGATGTCTTCGCATGGTCATACAAAGAGATGCTTGACATTGATCTGAGTATTGTCGTGCATGAAATCCCTACCTATCTGGACTCGAAGCTTGTTCGCGACGACTTCGTCCTCAGTAGAATATCAGGTTTAACCCTCATAAGTGTGCATTTTACGTCGAAACTGGTCGACTCTTGGGTTTCCTGGTGTCCAAAGAATGCATTCGCATCAATCCTCTTAAATTCGAGGAAATCATCAATTTTCATCCTCCCCCTTCTATTCATCAACTGCAAATCTTGCAGGGGAAAGTCAATTTCGTTCGCCACTTCATATTGAGTTATGCTAAGCTTGCCAAAGGCTTTACTTGTTTATTGAAAAAGGGAATACCATTCATATGGTATGAAATTTCCCAAAGCTCTTTCGATGCTTTGAAACGAACCCTTATCAGTGCTCCTCTACTACATCCTCCCAATTATCATCGCGATTACTACTTGTATTTTGGTCGTCTCAGACAGCGTTATCGGTATGGTGTTGGTTCAGGACAATGACGATGGTCAATAGTGTGTAGTGTACTACTTGAGCCGTAATCTATTTAATGTTGAGACTCATTATTCTCATGTAGAGAAACTCGCATTGGCTTTTGTCCATGTTGTTCTGATTTTTCATCATTACATTCTCCTGCATAAAACTTTGGTGATTTCTGATTGCAACCCCATGACTTACATTCTCACGCATTAGTTTCTTGGGGGAAAGTAATCTAAATGGATTATCATCCTTCAAGAGTTTGACTTAGAATTCACTACTGCTAAGTCTAAGAAATCCCTTGTCTTTGTTGAGTTGGTTTTTTATCTTCCTACTACGGTTGATCCCACTCCTCTTGATGAGTCGATTCCAGATGAATCACTCTTTCTCATCAGTAATCTTGATCCATGGTATGAATGCATCATCATTTATCTCCAAACCCAAAATTTTCAACCAAAGTTATTGCACTCTAAGTGACAAAGAATTCATTACCAGTCACAACCTTATAGTATCGTTGGAGACACTCTATATCGCACTAGTGTTAACTCCGTCCTCCGTCGATGTTTGACTCTCGAGGAAGCTGAGAATTTCTCAATGACTACCACTTCGGGGCATGTGGTGATCACATGTTCAGTTATGCTACTACCTAAAAATCCTTCACGTGGGGTGTTTTTAGTCATCTATATTTAAAGACTTCATTTTTGCAATACGAAAATTCCATGACTGCCAAATACACTCTCGGAAAGAGCGTGCCCCACCCTCACCCTTGAACCCAATTATGACCGTCGGACCCTTTACGAAATGGGGCATAGATTTCATGACATGTAACCCTCGCTCAGCTAGGAGGCATGGTTATATTATCGTTGTCATTGATTATTTCACTAAATGGGCCGAAGCGATGCCTACATATGGTAATGAAGGTCTGACTGTAGCGCAATTCCTGTTTAATCCTGTCATAGCTCGATTTTGTGTCCCGAAAGCGATTATCACTAGTCATGGCTCTCATTTTCAAAATCATATGATGACAGATCTCGCTGCTAAGTTGGGGTTACATCACGATAGATCCACTCCTTATTATCCACAAGATAATGGCCAGGTTGAAGTTGTCAACAAAGTTTTGGTAACCATGCTTCAGTGAACCATTGGGAAGCACAAACAAGATTGGCATCTCATGCTCTTCTTGGCTCTGTGGAATTACCGAACTTCCACTAATACTATCACTAGATTCACACCATTCCAATTGGTGTATGGTCTAGATTCCACACTCTTGATCGAGTGTGAAGTTCCTTCTCTAAAGCTAGCAGTCAAACTACTTCCTGGTACATCACTAGAAGATGAACGTTTGCTTTACCTCGAGCGTCTCGATGAGACCTAAAGACTTTCTAATTTAGTCATTTAAGAAAAAAAAAGATGAGTTAAAGCTCAATATGACAAATCCGTAAACCCTTGTGTTTTCTCTGAACGTGACTTGGTCTGCTTTACAACCAAGCCCACGATAAATTGGGATTCGGAAAACTCGAGCCAATGTGGCACAGGCCCTATATCATTCAACAAGTATTGTAAATAGGATCCTATGAGCTAGAATATTGTGAAAGCAACCAATTTTTTGAGCCCTAGAATGGAATCTATCTAAAGAAGTATTATGGTTGATCATGAGTGTGATTGTTTGTACATTAGTGTTTTATTCATTAGTGTGCTTTGATTGGATTTTTGATGTGATTGTTTTCTTTGCAGACATGTTTCCTCTTCTCACCTTGTGCTCCACTTGCTTTGCATATGTCATCGAATCATTACGTCAGTTTTGTTGATGGCGCTTGTCGTTGCACATGGAACCTGTCTTCCGTAGCATGGGCACTCTTCGCCCCTGATGGCGAGTTGATTAATTTACAAGTTATTTGTTTGGGTTGAACAACTAATAATATTGGTGAATATAGTGTGGTTATTGAGCTATTATAGGATGCAATTGATCTCGGAATTAGAGATTTGGTTGTTAAATTAGACTCACAACTCATTATGTTATAGTTAAATGGCCATTGTTCTGTGAGAAATCCTCAAATTTTGCGTATGTATTTGCGTGTTTTATTATTAGAAAGAAATTTTGATTTTATTACATATCAACATATTCCAAGACATTTAAACACATTAACAGATATATTAGAAAATCATGTATTCGATAGACATTTGTGAAACATGTAAAAACCAACACATCATTATGATACACAAGTAGTCGTAGAAACATATATAGTGGTTAATTATAAGTGTGTTACATCAAAATCTCAAAAAATATGTGTTTTGTGACAAAAATGGCTCTATGAGCCTACATCAGTACAAAAATGTGAAAACAGGGTTGTTATCTGCCCACATGGTGCTCGTGATAGCAGATGACTGCTCGAATCACTCGCCAGAGTAAACGACACAGTCTGCTTGGAACCTTAACCATATGCATCTGAAAGCAAAGAGGAATATCATCGAAGGTAGCATACTCTGGGATGCCTCTTGTGAGGCCTACCAAGTTCTGCTCTAACTTGGCTAATGGATATGCTCCCTCCTCGCAGGATACAACCTCCACCAAGCAGGCTACCCTCCTCATGATTGGTGACATCTTTGGTGGTCTTTGAGGACCCATATCTGTAAAAACATCATAATTTTAAATCTCAGAATACATGACAAAAACATTCAAAAAGTAAAAAATGTTAAAAAATCATTTTTTACCTGCATCAGTCCACTGTGTGCCTGGTGGAATGGCTAGATCTGGATCTCCCCTGAAATTGATTCTTGTGTATGCATAGTCCTCAACCAAGATGAGTTGATTATGCAACCAGCTAAAAAATGTTGTAGGGAAATGAATCTGTTGGCCCCCACCCTAACGAGGCAGGATCTCACACAACCTCATCTGTCTCAGGTCCCTCGGTGCTGGATCATGGATATGAAACCGCTGATACTGGAAGAAAGGTACTCTCTCCAAGAAAAAGGTCACCAAAATGGGCATGTACCCAAATTGTTTTAGTCGACATGTTTTGCACTTGGTCAATTGGCTCTTCATGTTAGCCAATAGCCCCTCCCACCAATTAAACATAGTAGGGGCCATACAACCCACCACGTATTAGAATTGGGATTTTTTTGCCTCACGCAACGCCTGGGCTCCAGCCACTTGAGTCATGTATTGCAAAATTGTGCGCAAGTGAAGAACTCTGATAGAGTATATCTCTATGTTCCCACTCTTATTCTTTTGAGCCACGGGATAGTGTCTCTATATGATCATACTAGTACTATCACCCCCTATGCGAGCTTCAGAGAGTTGGATTCTCTCTCCTCTACTGGATAATCATGTGATGAAATATATTTCCATGACATTTAATTCTATTTCCTGGTCCTCAACGATGAATATTTGACGATCTACATCCCACATTCCAATCAAATACTGAAGCAATTCTAGTTGAGCTCTCAACCCTGATGTCTGAAATAACTTAAGCAATCCACAATTGCACAATGCATTGGCGCAATTTTGGTCTTGGAGTGTTTGGTGGTCTTACATCACATGGCCTCATTCTTTCCATTCAATGACCATCTCTGCTAAAATCACCTTCAAAACATGTTCAAAATTTCATCGAAGTAGTTTTTGAAATCATCCATTGGAAATGGGCATATTTCTCATTTCAAAAT
Source organism: Pinus albicaulis (assembly GCA_034641835.2). Taxonomy (NCBI): domain Eukaryota; kingdom Viridiplantae; phylum Streptophyta; class Pinopsida; order Pinales; family Pinaceae; genus Pinus; species Pinus albicaulis. Next base: position 629,483,438 of record CM076570.1, read on the forward strand.
CTTCCTCGTGGCCAATGTGATTGTTCGAATTAATTCGGCGCTGGCGTTGTGCTGCCCTAACAGGCTAAGCATGACTAGCTCAGGTTCGATAGCTTGAACCCGCGCTAGCCGCGGGCGATTTTGAGATTTGAAATCCTCCCCCCATCTCCCTATCTCTAAAGCTAAACATTGAAAGAATGGAATCAAAATGAACATGGGGATTTGAGCTCTTACTTGGTGCTAACGGATTGCTAGATGGTGTCCTGGATCGGCTGCACCACTAATCTAAAGTCCAGAGGCAAAATGGGTAAAATGCACTTCTTCAATTTACTCAAAAGAGAAAGGTGAAAATGAATTTACTTTTTGTCTATTTATAGATTTTTGAAATATTTTCACCATTATTTTATTATTTTTCCTTGATATCAGTGATTTTACCATTTTTTGTGCAGTAACAAGACCTTTACACTATTAGTGATTATTTTTGATGCAAACAAGCTTTATTTTATCTCTTTTTCGGACTCGGTCAAAAACAACGAAAAAGGAACCCCCCTGGAGTCAACTTTCATCTCTTTTCTGACTCTCAAAAAATGAAAAGATCATCGAGTACTTGTCATTTCGAACTCATTGAAGTAAATTAAATGATGTAATATCAGTATACGTTTACCCCCTTTTCGGGTTGAGATTCACTATTTAATAAAAAGGAATACCTTGATTGAACACAGTCAAGAGGTTCTCTCGGATATTGTTTTCTACCTTTTCAGATTCGAGGGACGATTTACGAAAAGGGACATTATGGAGTTTTATTTTCGTTTCTTTTCAAACTCCTTAAACATGAAAATTTACCTATTTACCCTTTCATTGGACCTGGTAAGGATTAAATGGTGAAAGACTTGTCACCATGACGAGACCGAGTTTCTCCTTCCTAGGGTGTGTTAAAATTACTAGGATGGATTCATTCGAAGAATGAACTTACATGCTCAGCATATGCTATCCTCTTCATGCTAGCTATCAAAAATAAATAGGTACTCGTTAGCAATAACAGGGAATAATTTCAAAGTTAACATCCTATGTGTATTTTGGGCAGCTTGTAACTCTTGAACATGAAACTCATCTGCATTTTGTGTCAGGTTGGGGATATCCTTCATTCGTCATTTTTCCTCCGCGGGTTTGGTAAATCCATTTGCATCCTATTTGATCACTATTTATGTCATCATGACCTCTGATCCCATTTGAGTCAAATTTTTCCACACTCTGGAGTCATGCCGCCAATATGTTCAAGAAAAGTCCTTTTTTTCAAACATCCTTTGCTTATCTGACCTCCTCTGTTACAATCCTGAATCACTCCTATCATCTTGAGATATAGGTTGTTTCGTGTCGATGATGTGGGAATCATTATGGCCCTCCTTCGATGAATCACTTCCTGTAGACGTCATCTCATTATCTGGGAAGGTGGTTTAGAAACTTCTTTTCAGTACCTTGGAGCTTGCATGCCTTAATGTCAAGTTCTTCGTGTATGATGACAGGTTCACATCATTTGCCTTCGATCAAATGATTTTGAAAGTGTTCGACTTCAACACATTCATTCACACTTGAATAGATTGTGTTGTTGTACCTTGAGGACCATTGTCATTGTTGGTGGTTTTTCTCGTGCCTGTTAACGGTTTTTATCATTGATCAATAATAAGGAGGTTTCTACCATGTTTGATGTCAGCACATCTATTCACATGGCTAGATTCATACATTGGGTTGATTGATATCACGATGAAGACCCTGGGTCACATCTGATTTTGATCCAAGCTGCGGGGATTTATTGAGTAGTCATGATTGTATACGTGATCCTATCTATACAGATGGTTGCATCCATATCGCAGATCCATTTCTATGATCTCTTTAGATGGATGGCTGCAACCATGTCATGGGTTCATGTGTTATTTCATGCCTAGTGAAGAGTTATGTGATTAGGCATATTCATATCAGAGATGTCATATATTGTAATATTTTTGATTTGGTAGGTTTCCTGGCAGTGATCTGAGTCCTTTGCCTTGGTTCATAAAGCATTTCAAGAATCACTCCTCGTTTTTCCTTCATGCTTTAAGGGGCATATGTTACACAAAAATTTGTCACCATACTCACTTCTCGTCCCTGATCCTGAAGTAACCAATGACAGACCCTGTGCATGTCTCCACCATGAATATATATGTAAATACATCCCCTGAAGACTCAAAAAAAACTGCCTTGGAATATTACTAAAGGAACTTGGTCAAAACCCTAGTTTCCTGGGTCAACGTATTTCCTAGTTTCATGTTCGTGCTGATGTCAGATCGACAGTTCTAGATTAGCACTTCCAACGCCCTTCAATTTCTTGGAAAATCATGTTGATCCTTTCTAGCAGTGTTTCCTCAAATGGAGGAGAAGCTTCAACCTCTAGAAGTTCCAGGGCGGCGATTTGGTTGTTAAATGGTGGTGATAGAGTTGAGATCTCTAATTTTAGATCTTTGATCTCATCCATGGGGGTTTACCCCTTAGAAAGTGGACCTTAATCCTCCTTTCATTAGCTCCCCACCTATTCTCCCTTCCTATAAATTGGTCCCCATCCTTCCAGTACTGGTTGGTCATTGTTGGGCTAGTCTGAACTCTCATTCCCTTTACATTCTTGCATTATGATAATGCCTAATTTGTTAGGGAGAATGAATGCTTTAGAGCTTTGGTGAAGGACTCGGATTTTCACCAAAGGGAGGCCTCCAACATCAAGGCCTGGGTTGTAAGCTCTTCCTTTCATATTTATCAATAAAATATCTGATGTTTTCTTTCTATATTTTTCTAATATTTTATGCAAATATTCTGGTACTCCTTGATATTTTAGATATCTAATGTTTAATGATTATTATGCATTGGATTACATTTGTTGTTTCCTCTTGATCACCTCCCGGTATTCGTGTGCCACCAGTATCAAGGAGCGATCCTAAAAGGATTGTGGATCAAGCTCATCACTGACAGGTTCAAACATAGCATCAGGAAAAAGGTACTTCTATCTCTTTCCTTGTCACATTTTTAATATTAGCTAAGAAAGCTTTGCATTAGAAAATATCTCAAGTTGCTAGACCCACTCTAGGGATGGAGAGATTGCCTCTGTCCACAGAGGGAATTTAGCTTGACAACAATTATTGAACGAAATGCTAGTAGCAATACTGCAAAGACAAAGATGGTAGGTGGTGGTAGTGACGAGATGAGAGAGAACATGCCCATTGAGGAGGGAGTTCATTCAGATACATTCCATCCAGTTGAGCATTAGGCTAATGGCACGAAGGAGGAGCACAAGGATACACCTAGTGTGACACATGAGTCACCTATGTTGGAGTTTCCTTTGGTAGCCACAGTGGATAGATTGGAGTAGGCAGTTGAGCACACATCCATTGGTGAGGTATCCATTTATGAGGCATCTTGGTCTATGACAGAGCTTCAGAACGAAATCCACCTATAATTAATTGATGAGCATGTCTTCCATGTTGGGTTGTCTATGGAGGAGCATGTAGAGGCTCATGTCGAGCCCAACATGGAGGAGTATGTGCAGCATGTTGTTCCTTGGGACACAATCTCTAACAGTGAGGAGATCAGTACCCAAGACAATTACTGTCTCTTGAAAATAAAATTATTTTTTTTCCCTACATATCGTAACCCAATAATTATATCTTAAACCCTTTAATATTCATAGATAACACAACTCTTCAAGTTCCTTTAAATGGTAAATGTGCATGAACAAGAGAAGGTGAAATGATAGTGAAAAACCATTAACAATATTTTGAAAATCATAGAAACTATTATCTCTGGTTTTAGAAGAAAATGGTTGCAAGAAATTATTTCAGAATAAAGGATCACATTATTAAGGAAATTTCCTCTAACTCATAGATGTAAATTAGACACCAGCAACTTCATTACTTTATTCCAACAGAAGATACATACATAAGATGGAAAGGGAGAAACTCAACACATTCATCAATTGCTGGAAAATTCTCTGAAAAGATTTATTATTCTCATAAAGACAAAGTAAAAAAATTCCAAAACATATGAGGCCCAAAGTCTAGAACCCCATTTCTCTCTTGAAAAAGTATTAAATACATTATTAGAAAATGGATAGTTATGGAACTATCAACTTCCAAACTGTTTTTGCTGTCATTACAATAAAAAGTAGAAAATTAAAACTTTTGCAGTAAAATAAAGTAAAGTAAATATGAAATAACATTTGATCATGAGGTGGCAGCGGCCTGAGATCCTGGAATGGAAGTTCTTACATCTGCATCATTAGCTTGCGGAGACATCCATTCCTTGCATTTTCTCCATAATTCTACATTCGATTTGGAACAATTAGCAAGCTTTCCATGAGCCATTCTGAAATATGTGATCCTAGAATATGAGGGCCTTTCTGAAAATAAGGTTTTCATCATCCATAACAGCTGAAAGTATTTATGCAGATAATTCACAATAGTGGCTCCCTTTAGGATAGTTGTCTTTTCATGTGTATTTCCAATTTTACTCTTTTCCTCTACTAGAAATTTTTCATATGTCTCCCAAGGGAGAATATTTCCTTGTTGATCCCAACGGGATGGCAAACCAGCCCTGGTTCTTTTATCAAATAACACATTAAATCTTACCACCGCTTATTTGATTTCCTTTAGCTTTTTCTTTGTAGTCTTCCTGTATGAATTATTCATGATCACCTTGGTAAACTCTAGCACACATCGAGTCTTGTCTTTAATTTGTGAGAAATTTTTTTAACATTAGACAAAGAATCATGACTTGTGCCTTCAGGAAGAGGAGATGAAGGAGTACAAGACATAGTTGAAGAACTACCCTCCTCCACTATCTTTGTTTGCCTGAGGATGTAGAATTATGTCCTCTATTTTCCAACTTCTCTATTTCTGCCATTGATTCATGAACAAATGGAGAATATCCATTCTCCACTTTGAGGCTTGAAATCACATGGTATGGGTCATAAGCCCATTTCCCTCCAATGACAAATGCATGTCAGTCAACATTTTTTGAGATGATTCCAGGGCATGTCTCGTGTTTACAATGAATGGCCCTATTGTCCTGGGTAGTTTAAACAAGTGGCCTTTCTTTACTAGTACAAAATGGGCCTGATCAACATTAATACCTTTCCTGATGAACTCCAAGACAAAAAATCTGATGGGAACAAATACAGGTAATTTAAAAAGATCTATATCAGCTTCAAATAATCTAATTTCAGTATATTCTTCATGAGCAAACCAATATCCATATCTCACATCTTTACTTAATTTCAAAAAGGACTGAGCTTCAAGCAATAATCTTGGTGCAGACACTCCATTTAAAATTGAATATACAATAGGAAGGAAAGAAGAGGTAAATTCAAACATTCCTTCATTTCCCACCTCCTTTCTTACCAAGTCTATCCAAAAGGCCACTAACTGGTTGTTTTTATTCTCGTCAACAATATTCAACCCAAACTGGGTAAAGCTATCCACATTACTGTAAAGAAAAAAATAGGTGACCAGAGAAGGAAACCTAAAACTGCCAGTGATTGATAAACTCATAAATTGATTATTGATAGCACTCTTCATATAAGTGGGAATATCCAAAACTACTCCAGGCTTCATCATTAAAGCAAACATTCCCATAATTGTAATTTCCACCACCATAGCATCTTCTCTACCCAGGATTTTACCCAAAATTTGGATAATTGGCTTTACATCTTCGGTAAAGGAACTTAAAGGAAAACTATCTGACTCCAAGGAGAAATGTTCCTTTTTAGGCATGATATAAAACACAATGTGGGAAAAATCAGGCCCTGACAATTCTTGAAAATATGCAGAGAGATTCATCATTAAAATTCACTTATGACTCCACATAGGGGTAACAAAATGATTTCCTTATCAACTGAGCTGACACCTGGAAGACATTTTCCCCTAATTGATTCATGAAAAAACATTTTTTAGGGTACATGGTAGAAACTGACCAATGGATAAACTCTGGAAACATGTAGGTCTATGAAACAAACACTGACAGGACTCCAGACTTAATCAAAGCAGAGTAAATTTGGAACTTTGATTGGTTTAGGATGACATGTTGATAAAATAGAGGGTGTTATATTGTGCAGACAGTATCCATAATGTATATTTCTTTATCCATTAACAGGATGTGAGTGGAAGACCCAGCAATAACAACTTTATTTAACATTTTGGACAAGTTTCAAGAGAAATTGCATGGGTTACCTAGTTATGTCGAGATGAATGGCTATTAACTCGCTGCTGACTTGGAATTTGGTACAAAAATTAGAGAGATTTAGCTATTCGGGATGTATACATGGACACAATGAGGACACGCATCTCTTTTATAGGCATAAGAAATGAGTGGGTGGGAAAAAATCGTACATGAGTGTAATGAATGGTAGAATGATTGACAAGACGGTTGGAGGTGATGTGGAGGATGAAATGGAAGATACAGTTGGCTGTCTTGCTGGCGTCGTGGGGCCCATCAGCTATAGTCATTGCGGGGGGACTCCGCAGTACGAAATCGATCACAAAGAAGTGCCCCCGCAATTGATATGGGCCGCTCATTTCAGTCAGCTGGCGGGGGTCAAAGATTCCAGCTGAGGCGCCCCACCAGTAAACCTCCAATCACGTTGTGATCTCGCTCATTCTTCATCACACGATGACTTTTTCCATTGGTGGTATCCATGATGTCACTTGCTCGTCTTTTAACACAATGCGCCAAACATGGTCCCATTTTTTGACACATTAACTCCAATCACTGCTTAGTACTTCTTATTTTAATTTTTTATTATTATTATTATTATTATTATTATTATTATATATATATAATTTCTTTGAAATACATAAACTCATATATACAACATATAAAAAAATTAAAATAGCCCACAACATTTGGCTCCACCTAGGGATAGTGTTTTTTGGAAAATAACACTAAGAACCGCATATAAGTTCCTTCACCTAGGGCATGGAGTCAAAAGGTGACTTAAATATTGCAATGATTTGCTCACCGACCTATGTACAATGATCAAACCGGTATGTACAATGATGAAACAAAACTTCAATGTTGGAAATAATGCTTTAGATACTGCCCATTCACTGGTAATGGCAACATTTAACCATCCAAATTTTCCAAGACAAAAGTGTTATTGGCTCTAGATTCAGTAATATTGAAAACACCATACCAAAGGGGGTAAAAATTCCCATGCTTACTTTTATCTTCCCTTCTGACATCCCATCTTAAAACAAGATCACCAGGCTAGAAAAGAACATCTTTAGCTTTTCTATCCAAAAAATAAAAATAAATAAAAAATAAAAATAAAAAAATCATCTTTTCTTGGTAACTGATTAGATTCTCTATGACCTTATCTCTATTTTCACTTAGCTCCACCAACGTGTTCATTATTCTTATTAGAGGACTTGGTTCTTCTTGGACATCTTGAATTAATGTTACCATGGGCTTTATCAGCTAACTAGGGAACAATGCCTCGGTACCATATACTAACTCAAATGGTGATTTGCTCGTTGATCTTCTAGTAGTTTCTCTACTTGCCTAGAGAGAAAACTTCAATTTTGAATCCCAATCCTTTTTATTCTCTACTATTGTTTTCTTCAAGATCCTTACTAATGTCTTATTCGAATATTATGCTAATACATTCCCCCGAGGGTGGTAAGTAGTTGAATGTGATAAAATAAAATTGTATTTCTGGAAAAAATCAATCAATTTAGCAGATTTAAATACTTGGGCATTATCGGCTACTAACTTCTTTGGACAACCAAATCTACTGAAAATATTTTCTTCTAGAAATTTTATCACCACCAAGTCATTTGCCTTTCTTGTTGGCACTGCTTTAACCTACTTTGTAAAAATAATATGTCCCTGTCAAAATCCAGCTGCATTGTCCACTAGAGGGTGGGTTGATTTCTCCAACAAAATATAGCCCCCATTGCCTGAAAGGCTCTTCTATGAACACAGGAATTAAAAGAAGTGGCACCAACTTCTTCTTCTCAGCAAAATTTTGGCATTTCTGACAATTCCTCACTAATTTATAAACATTTAAAATTATAGAAGGCCAATAGAAACCAGCTTTCAAAATATCATGAGCTGTAATATTCCAACTATAATGACCTCCACACATGCTATCATGGTATCCTTTGATTATTTCAACAGCTTCTCCCTCAATCAGACAAAGCAGCAAAATACCCACTGGATCTCTCCAATATAACTTTCCATCTACAATCACATATTTTTGAGCCTTTACTTTCAGAGCCCTGTATTTTTTTTTGTTCATGGTAGGATGACAACAAAGAAAACACAAGTAATGCACATATCTTTATACCATTCATAACCCAAGAATTTATATTGAATTTTATCACATGATTTAGACTCTATTTATTTGCCAACATCTTCTTTCTATTCAACTTCAGCTAACATATTAATTCCCAAAGAGTGAAAATTTGTTTCTGTCAGAATTTTGGCCAAACCTTGACCCTTTAGTATTTTTTTTTCAGTTTTATGCCTAAATCATATTCTTGTATCCTTGCTATCCACTTAACCCTTTTACCTTCAACATCACTCTGAACCAAAACATCTTTTACAACAGCATTTGGCACATATGCAATCATCTAGGATTGAAGAATATAAAATCTGAAAGCTTTGAGGGCCTTAACTAAGGCATAAGCCATATTTTCCAAAACATTGTATTTTAGTTATGCATCCCTCAACACCTTACTAAAAAATTCTACAGGTTGTTCCCTCTGCTCTTCATTTTTCTACAAAAGTACAATTGCAATAGTGCAATCAGAAGCAAATGAAAAAATCTCAAAAGGCTTCTCATAATTAGGACTAATCAACACCGAAGCTTCTTGAAAATATTCTTTGATTCTTGAAAATGACTCCCTTGCAGATGCATTCCACTTCACATCTGCTCCTTGCTTCAACATATCAATGATTTCTTTGACAATTTCAGCATAATTTGGAACAAACCTCCTGAGGAAGTTTATTCTCCCAAGAAAACTTTGAATCTCTTTCTTACTTCTTGGAAAAGGTATCTTACATATTGCTTCTACTCTCACATGGTCTATCTTCACTCCTTATTTTGGAACAATATGTCCCAAAAACTTTCCCTCTTTCAAAGCAAAGTGAGATTTCTTTGGGTTTAAAGATAAACCATACCTTCTACACTTCTCAAATGTTTGTTGTAGACATTCCAAATGTTCTTCATATGAATTGGAAAATACAATTATATCATCTAGATAAATCACCACAAACTTTTCCCTTTCTCCTGCAAATGCTATATCCATAGCTCTTTGGAATGTGGTGCTAGCATTCATCAATCTGAAAGGCATTTTAGCATACATGGACGTGACCCAAGGAGCTATAAATGTTGTTTTCTTTTGATCCTGCTTCTCTACTACAATCTGATTGTAACCAGAGAAACCATCAATCATGGAAAATCTATATGAACCTATTACTTTCTGTAAAATTTGGTCCATCTTGGAAAAATGATAATTATCCTTCAAAGTTGTCCTGTTCAAATTTATAAAATCCACACATAACCTTATTTCACTATTATTTTTCCTTACTGGTACAAGATTTTCCACCCAATTTGTATACCTTAAAGGAACAATTATTTTAGACTTTGATAATTTCTTAACTTCTTTCTCAATTGAAGGCAACAGCAAGGGATTGATCTGCCTTAAATTTTGTTTAAAAGCTTTGACTCTTGGTTTCAAGGGGATTTTGTGTTGGATGGTATAAGTATCATATGTCTTCAACTATTCATATGAGCATGAAAAAAAATCAACAAACTTCTTAAACAGGCTTACATATCTCTGTTTAAATTTTTCAGGCACACCTTTAAATAATCTCACCATCTTGGGTTGTTGATCTATACCCAAATTACAATCTTCAAGGTCTGCTTTCATTGGATTCTTAGCAACATCATCAACATTAAATAATTTTTCCAGAGTTGTCAATCCTTTTGGTATTACATTATCTTTGAGTTGCAAAATATTCTGATTACCAATTGAATCTTTGAAAGAAAATACTCCCTCTTGCTACTTTCCAACATCTTCATCTTGTTCAATTTCTAAATTAGAAAATTCTCCTATCATCTCCAAAAACGTCTTAATCTATTCTTCATCTTCAAAAACCTACCAATGCTTCACATTATCGGGAATTGAAGGCTTGTGTCTTATTTCTACTTCATATCTCAGCCTTGTATTTAGAGGGGGTTTAAAAGTGATGGTTGCAACTGCTAGAGAATCTGCCAACCTGTTCCCTTCCCTAGGGAAAAATTTTATATTAAAAGAAAAAAACAAATTCTCCACTAAATCCCACACTTCATTCCTGTAAGTTCCTAATATTGGATGTTTTTCTTGACAATGATTTTTAATCTGTTTGACCACTAGTCAAAATCTCCAAAAACGGATATATTTTTTACTCCTAATGGTTTTGCAGTTTGCAACCCAAGAATCAGAGCTTCATATTCTTAGATATTGTTTGTATAATCAAATTATAATTTATATGAAAATGGCATTAAATGACCCTTTGAGTGATTAAAAGAATACCTTCTTTAGTACCATATTTCAAACAAGCACCATCAAAATAAAGTTTCCGGACTCCATTTTCTGTCAACTCTTTATTCTCAACAGCTGAAGGGAGTTGAACCTGAGTATCTTCAGCAATTTATGCAACTTTTTGCAGCATGAAACAGGAAAAATCATCCTTTTCCTGCTTTTACACAGGATAATTACTGGCATTCTCCTCAGTAACAGTTTTTACAAACCTGGTTTCTCTATATAATCGTCTCTCTTCTCCCCCAAAAATTGATATTATGGCATAAGTAAAATCCAATGTCAAAACACCTCCCAACTTAGCCCCCCAAAATCTGTAAAGAAGCATCCCAAAACGAGTTGGGATATCTGCCACCACCACATCCATCACAAGGCTTCTAGCTAGAATTTGAGCCAATGAAACAACCATATCTTTAATCAAACCTTCATACTTAAACATTTTGGAATCAAATGAGTAAAGATCCTTATAAGGTTTGGTGATTTGTAAATTCAACTGCTTCATTACATATAATGGAATTAAATTGTGAGAAGCTCCCGAATCCAACATGAAATTGTGTAGCATGAAAGAATGCACCAATAAAGAAATGCAAAAAGGAGTAGATGAATCCACCTCTTCCACGTGAGGACCAAACATCACTACTGGTCTAGCTTCTTGCAAATTCATGGTATCTACCACATTCTCACCTTGAGAAAGATTAATAAAATCTGAAAACTACTTTTTATACATTGGAGTCTTGACTAGATCAGTCAGGGGAATTGGTATCTTTATCTTCTCTAATTATTTTGTCAAATTAAAAGGATTACTTGGTTTTATTAACTTCCCAGGATATTCATTTTTCTTATTCAAATGTGAAATGTTTTCAAATGAAACAATTGTTTTGTTTATATTCTCACCTTTTGACTGCCTTTGTGAACTCTCCCCTTGTTGAAAAGTAGTTTTTGTTACTAAATCAATTTGTTGCTTCCCTTTGTCAAGCTGATTTGTTGGTTGTTGTGGAGTCGTCATCTGTTGAGGTACTGGATATTTTGACACCTCATCATTATTCAACGATCTAGATCTCTTCCTTGATCTTAGATCATATTTTTTGTGTAATTCAGCCTGCATATGATCAGTAAATTGTTTACAGTATTTCTCAATTTATTGTTTAGTCAGGGATTCTTCTGCTTCAGCTTTGAATTTCTCATTATCATCATATTATACTTCACCTGCATATAATGTTTTTATTTCATTGTCTTGCTCATTTTCACTTTCTTCTTCTGCCTCTTCATTTCCATCTTCTATATACAAAGGAGGTTGGATCAAATCTTGATTTTGTTTTTCCCTTTGCAAGATCTGCAAGGTTTATTTTGTAAACTGCGGATTGAAATTCCAATTTTTGGCTTGTTTCCCTTGTCTGGCAGGGTTTTTATTTTCCAGTTCAAGTTTTACTAATTTGTTTGAAAAAAAATTATGACTTTAGTCACATCTCCCAATATTTGTTCATGTGAAACTTCTTCCTTTCCTTTTCCTTTATCTTGTGTCTGTTGTTTTCCTTTAGATTTTCCTGATGCAGTCAAATTTGCCTCAATCTCCAATGTAGCTGTCTAAATTTGATCTAAAGTGGGAGACCTTCTCTCCCTTAGAGTGAAACCAAAATCTGATTCAAAATCTCCAGCAAAAATAACCTCTGCTCCAATTGGTGGGGGTTTTATTTATACTAGAAGGCTATTATACAATGTATTAAACCTTTTAATAAAATCTGTGAAATTTTCTTCTTGTTTTATTTTAATAGCATTGAATTTAGTTAAGAAATATCCATGATCTTTCTTTTCACCCCATCTCTGAGTGAAATTGTTCTCCATTTCTTCCCAATAATTAATTGAATTGGCATGAAGTGTCTTGAACAACTTTCTAGCCTCTCCATCTAAATATTTCACAAATAACCTTAAAACAACATCAATATACTCAACATTCAAATTCTCTACAAAAGCACAAAAGAAGAAATATGTTTCTTTGTTGAAATATCATCTTCTCTTGTGAAACGAGGCAACAACTTAAGGTAATCTTGTGGCATTGCATTCATCGGCTGGGCCAAATTTAATGGAGCATATATATTCATAAGGAAAGTATTAATAGCCATATTGGGGTTTTGATTAATACCTTCTTGAAAAAAAATGGTGGAGGAGGTAATATTGATATAGGGATAGGCTGACTTATTGCAGAGACAAACTGTTGTGAAGTTCCAAAATGAAGTGTTAAAACTTCCTGAAACTCAGGGAATGAAAAAGAAATTGAATCAAAAGATTTTTGTTCCAAAGTAGGTTCTGGAAAAACTGAACGAGAGGACATAGGTCCTTCTTCCAAGAATTAAAGGTTTCTGACTACTTCTAATTGGAAAACTGGAGTTAGCATAGTATAACTACTACCTGGAGCAGAGAGGGTAGGGCTAGGAGTAATTAGGGATTTTGTTTTCCAATACTTTTCGGATACTAGATTTTCTGGGTCAGATATAATTGGAAACTTCTACTGTAAGGTATCTAACCTCGTGTGTGGTCTTCTGGAAGACAGGGGTACGAACTTGATGAAAAACACAGCCAAATCACTTTCTTTGTTCACTAATCAAAGAAATGATTTCTGAAACAAAACCTAGGGAAAAATGACTTCGTGTCTTCGCTCCTGCCAAAAAATGTTGTTCCTTGGGAGACAATCTCTAGTTGTGAGGAGATCAATGCCCAAGACATTTACTGTCACTTGAAATAAAATCATTTGTTGTCCCTTCATATTATAACCCTAGAATTATATCTTAAACCCTTTAATCTTTACAGATAACACAACTCTTCAAAGTGAATTTAAATGATAAATGTGCATGAACATGAGAAGGTGAAATGATAGTAAAAAACCATTAACAATATGTTGTAAATCACAAAAACTATTATCTCTGGTTTTAGAAGAAAATGGTTGCAAGAAATTATTTCAGAATAAAGGAGCTCATTATTAAGGAAATTTACTCTAACTCACATATGTAAATTACAAACATTAATATTGCCAACTTCCCAAACATTTTTTTTCGGTCATTACAATAAAAAAAGTAGAAAATTAAAAAATCTATAGTAAAATAAAGTAAATTAAATATGAAGTAACATTTTATCATGAGGTGGCATGGGCCTGATATCTGGGAATGGAAGAAGTTCATGCATTTGCATCATTAGCTTGCGGAGACATTCGTTCTTCGCATTTTCTCCACAATTCTACATTTGAGCTGGAATAGTTAGCCAGCTTGACATGAGCCATTCTGAAATCTATGATCCTGGAATATGAGGTTCTTTTTTAAAACAAGGTTTCATCATCCATAACAGTTGAAAGTCTTTATATAGATAATTCACAATAGTGGCTCCCTTTAGGATAACAGTATTTTCACGTGTATTTCCAATTTTACTCTTTTCCTCTACCAGCAATGTTTCAAATGTCTCCCAAGGGAGAATATTTCCTTGTTGATCCCAACAAGATGGCAAACTAGACATGGTTATTTTATCAAATAACACATTAAATCTTACCACTACTTCTTTAAAATCCTTCAACTTTTTCTCTATAGTCTTCTTGTATGAATTCTTCATGATCATCTTGTTAAACTCCAGCACACATTGATTCATGTCTTCGATTGGTGAGAAAACATGTTTAACATTAGACAAAGAATCGTGACTTATACCTTCAGGAAGAGGAGATGAAGGAGTACATGAAATGTCTCCCAAATGAAAATAAAATCCAGGCATAGCTGAAGAACTACCCTCTTCCACTGTTTTTTCCTTCTTGGATTCATTTTCTGCATCGCTCTCCAAATCAATTAATTTCTCTCTTCCTCTTTTAAGCCCCTTCTCAACAGGATGAGGGGTTTCCACCTCCATCTGCACAGATGCAAAAGTTTTTCCACCATTTGGCAACTTCTCCATTTCTGGCCTTGATTCATGAACAAATGGAGAATAGCCATTCTCCACTCTACAATTTGAAATCACATGGTATGGGTCATAAGCCCATTTCCCCTCCAATGAAAAATTCATGTTAGTCAGCATTTTGTGGGTTTCTTCCAGGGCCTGTCTGGTGTTTACAATGAATGACCCTATTGTCTTGGGTAGTTTAAACAAATGACATTTCTTTACTGGTACAAAATGGACCTGATCAAAATTAAGACCTTGCCTAATGAACTCCAAGTCAAACAATCTCATGGGAACAAATACAGGTAATTTAAAAGGCTCTATATTAGATCCAAATAATCTAATTTCAATATAGTCTTCATGAGCAATCCAATATCCATATCTCACATATTTACTTAATTTCAAAAATGACTGAGCTTCAGGAAATAATCTTGGTGCAAACACTCCATTTAAAATTGAAAATACAATACGAACCAAAGAGGAGGAAAATTCAAACAGTCCTTCATTTCCCACCTCTTTTCTTTCCAGGCTTGTCCAAAAGACCACTTACTATTTTTTTATTCTCATCAACAAGAATCAACCCCAACTCGGGGTAAAGCTATCCACATTACTGTAAAGAAACAAATAGGTGACCAGAGAATGAAACTTAAAACTTCCAGAAATTGGTAAACTCATAAAGTGATTATTGATAGCACTCTCCACATAAGTGGGAACATCCAAAACTACTCAATGCTTCATCATTAAAGAAAACATTCCCAGAATTGACCTGTCCACCACCATAACATATTCTCTACCCAGGATTTTAGCTAAAATTTGGAGAATTGGCTTTACATCTTCAGCAAAGGAACTTAAAGTAAAAATTACCGACTCCAAGGAGAAATTTTTCTTTTCAGACATGAGATAAAACACAATTTGAGTAAACTCAGGCCTTGAAAATTCTTGAAAATATGCAGAGATGGATTCATCAATAAAACTCACATATGACTTCGCAGAGGGGTAACAAAATGATTTCCTTATCAACTGAGCTAACACCTTGAATAAATTTTCCCCAAATTGATTCATAACAAAGCATTTCTTAAGGTACATGGCAGAAACCAAACAATGGATAAACTCTAGAAATAGGTAGGTCTATTGAATAAACACTGACAGGACTCTGGACTTAATCAAAGCAAAGTAAATTGAAAAATTTTATTGGTTTATGATGGCATGTTGATAAAATAAAGGGTGGTCTACTATGCATACAATATCTACAATGTTTGTTTCTTTATCCATTAACGGGATGTGAGTGGAAGGCCCAGCAATAACAGCTTTCTTTAATAGTTTGGACAAGTTTCAAGAACAATTACATGAGTTACCTGGTTATGTCGAGGTGATTGGTTGCTGAGTTGTTGTTGACTTGGAAGCTGGTACGAAAATTGGAGAGCTTTAGTTGTTCAAGAGGTATACATGGACACAATGAGGAAAAACATAGGCATAATAAATGAGTGGGAAGGAAAAAAAATCGTACAAGAGTGTAATGAATGGTGGAATAATTGACAATATGGTTGGAGGTGATGTGGAGGATGACATGGAAGAAATAGTTGGCTCGCTTGCTCATGTCATGGTGCTCATTGGTTTTCATCACTGCAGGGGGGCTCTGCAGTACGGAATTGATCAGAGATCATTTTCCCCGTAGTTGATCTAGGCCACTCATTCGATTCAACTAGCGGAGGTCAAATATTCCAGTAGAGGCACCCCACCAATTAACCTTCGGTCATGTTGTGATCCCGCTCATTCTTCATCGCAGGACGAATTTAACCATTGGCGGTAGCCATGATGTCACTTGATCATCTTTTAACACAATGTGCCAAACGTGGTCCCACTTTCTAACAGATTAACTCTTGCTATCACTCTCCCCAATTTCCCAAGGCTGAAAATGGGATTTAAGAAAGGTAACCATAGACCAAGATTTAGGTCAAGTAGCTAGCCCTACCAGGACCAGAGAGGGCTCTCTCGTTGTCACTTTTGTAGTCAAAGGAATGACTGAGTATCTAATGATATAAGGCTAGGTATGTAAGCTCAGTAAATAGGATTTTTTGGATGTTTTAAGTGCTGGATAGAAAGGTCAGTGAGAAGGTTGGGTGTAGGGTTTTTGGGTTTGAATTCCAAGGTAAATTTGCAGACAATGTGTGAGGCTAGATAGGTAATTTGAAAGCATGTTTGATTGGTAATTGAGTATAGGATGAAGTGATAGAGATTCTGAATGAGCACTGAGGTGAATTCATTCATTTAGAAGTGAATAGACATATCATGTAAACCTTGCCTAAAGCAGAGCATGAATAGACATTGTTTATGCTTATAAACTTACAAGATAAACATATGGAAAGATGTATCTGAAAGAATCATATATATCATTTAGCATGAATAGATAAACATTCATAAGAAGAACAAATGCTCTAATGCATACCACAAGATTCTCAACACAAGTTTTGAAATTTGTCTCTAATTTCATTCCAAAATGTTGATTACAAAATCTCCATTGCAAAATAAGACTATTCCACCCAACAAAAGACTAAAGGGAGTCTAATTATAGAAAATATGGACTATGACACCTCATCAGGTCGAAATCCCATCCAAAATGGATCATAAATACACAATATGAGTCATTTCCTATATTCTAGGGAGGTTAGAAACCATTTCGTGAATTTCAGCTATGAACTAGGAGTGTTTGTCCCTTACATTAAATTACATATTCCCTCATGATAGGAGGAAAAAACCAACTCAATAAGCCTAATTCCAACTCATAAGACATCAAAACCTCAAATTTGTGACATTGTCTGAGCTTGACAAGTGTCTTGAGGAATCCAATGTTGATTTGTAACATTTCTGACATAAGGGTAACATAATTTTTCAAAAGCATAATAGAAGTTTGAAAGCACTTTTGAGGCACTTTTAGGAGTCCAAATCCACTTCTGAAAGAACGGAAAACTACACATGTGTGTCTAGTTTCCAAAACGTCTTGAATTTTTCAAAATGGCCCATGGGAAGGCCTCCAAAAATTCATTCTCCCAAGGTTACTCCAAAAGTGTAATAGAGGCTCCAAAAAGGTG
This sequence comes from Pinus albicaulis, assembly GCA_034641835.2. NCBI lineage: Eukaryota > Viridiplantae > Streptophyta > Pinopsida > Pinales > Pinaceae > Pinus > Pinus albicaulis. Next base: position 629,501,019 of record CM076570.1, read on the forward strand.
GCAGAAACATGAAAAATGAGTGGTTTTTGGGACTTTTATTCAAAATTAAAGCATGTCGTGGAGAGGTGGTTCCTAATCTGTAATGTATTCATAAAAATGCATCCAACCATGTAAATAAATCATCATGTAGATGCCCCCAAAATAAGTGTAACAAAAATTTGTTACCCTTCTATGAGGAGGAATTTCTAGAATTGTGCAAAAATCACAAAAAATACCTAAGTTCTTCAAAACTTCTCAAAATTGGTTTTGTAGCACCTGTGAATGATGGGCTAAACAACCAAGGAATCTTTAGCCAAAAATTCCAAGCCATCCTTCTCCTTAAGCTTCATTTGTGCTTCTTTTAGCATTTTGTTCAATTGTTTTAGCCGTATTTGAGAAATTGTGTTCATGGTGTGATAATGATTTTCCATATGTCTTTGCAAATTATTGTCCCTCTTAGCCCTCTTCAAGAGCTTCTCCAAATGCTCATTTACCTTTGACAACAAAATCTCTCTGTCTTCATTAATCTCCATGGTTATAATCTCATCAAAGGTCAACTCTTCAGGTGAATGAGATGACTATCTTTCTGGCTCCATCACCCTTTTGAGGCCTCTTGTTTTTGGCCTTCTTGATTGTGTTTCAGTCTCCATTTCCTGCATTTTTTCAACATCAATAACCTCCTTAAATTTACCTTTTACTTCCTCTAGTTCTGTCTTGGGCTTGTTTTGCAAGAAAGTGATTTGAGAATTAGAGATGGAAAAAATTCTCTTTAATTCTACTGTTTCCTCATATTTCTCTCTGATGATATCTTCAGCTGATCTAACCTTCACCTACTCTGCTACTTCAATCTCCAATGGGGTTGACTCACTATGTTGATGCAAAAGAGGTTTCTCCTCTATCTCATTATGTTCCACAATGGTGTCAAGTGTAAGAATACTTTTTGTAGACTTAGGTGCAAAAAATTGTCTCTTCCCCTTCTCATAGGTATGAGTAAATTCAACAAACCTAGGATCATCTAAAAATTGAGTGGGCATGCTAGAAGAGACAACCTCCATTAGTTGTGTTGATGATGTACTTGGCGAGATAGGAGGGCTAGTGGTAGGAGATGTTGCTAATCTTTCCAAGAAATTTTCCCAAGTCATGTTGATGGAGGAAAGGTGATGAAATACAATGAGCTTGATCAAACCATGATGAAAAAGACTAGTACGGTGATCTTGTTTTCTGCTTTGAACCTACTCAGTCATCTTAATCAAACTTATGTAAAATTAATATGGGAAATCAAGTGTTTAGATAGAGGTGAAATGCATCACCAGACTGGTATGGTACCTCTACAACCAGGAAAATATTCCTTCACATGTGAAGTACTTCATTATAAAAATCATCAAAGGAGAATACTTGTTTCTAAGGTGTGTGAAAGGGAAGAGGTAATATGGCTCCTCTCTAGTATGAGGCTTGAGAAATTTATTGTAATTTTCAATGTCTAACCCCATGCCTTTGAACAACTACTCTCCATGACAAGGAATAACTGTTGCCGAAGAAATTAGGTCTATTGATAGGCTTATCTCCACGCCTGCAATAGTGACCTTTCCCATGCTGAAGCTTGTAGAAAATAATCTAGTCAATTGAAGATGATACCCTTCTTCCATTAGATTTTCACAAAATCTCAAACACTCAGCCCTCTCAAAACATCTTCTAGCCAAGGGAGAAGCATTGAGTTCATGCATTGTGAATGGTTCTAACCTGAGGTGGCACCCTCCCTTGAAGATATTCTTCTCACTTTCCATATTGTTTGTCACTGGAATGATGAAAACCCTAGTATGTTGATGGGATGGGTAGATGTAGTGAAATCTGGAAAAACATAGTGTAGGAAAAGTGTAAGTTTAGAGGATGAGATGAACGATTATGGAGTTGAGAAAAATTTTAGAAAAAATTGAGTGGATTGGTTTGTATTTTAGCTCCAATTTTTGGGTGGAATGAAGTGAAATGGGTGTGAGGAAGGTGGCGAAATGATGAAAACACAGGGAATTTCCAATTTTAACACTGTGAAAATAGCTAGTGTAGAGGTGGGGTAAGTTTAGAAGGTGAAATGGAGGGTCATGGAGATGATAAAAATTCTATAAAAAAATAAATGAATAGGGCGGCATATTATCTCCATATTTTAGGTTGAATGATGAGAAAACGATGTGGGGAGGGTGATGGAATCTAGCAAACACAGGAAATTTCCAAGTTTTTCATTGTGAAAATAGGTAGAATCTAAGGTTTGGGTGAAATGACATGTTAAGGATGGTGTGATTGATGGGAAATGTGGGGATAAGGTATATGATAGGTGTGAGTTAGGTTTTATATACTGGGGTTGGGGTTTAGGAAGCTAGATTATATTAGGGTTTGTCAAATGAAAAGAAAAAAATTATACCATGGATAAGTGATAATATGGAGAAAAAATAGAATGAGCACAAAAATGTTTTAAACGCACAAAAATGTTTGACCAAAATAGGGAATGAGAGTGGTGATTAACCTTTTATGAGGGGTTAAAAAGGTAATGATGACAATCCTTGAGCTCTTTTGGAGGTTTTGTAAGCCCAAAACCCAAATGTCCCTCTCCTCCAGAAGCATAACACTCATGTAGAGAAGTGTAACAAGGTGTTTGAAAGTGTAACAAAGGGTTGACAGAAGTGTAACAAGGGCTACGTAGCGCCTGCATAGCACTCCAGAAGCATAACAAAGGTTGTGCATCATACTCCAAAAGCGTAACACGCTTGCCCAGAAGCGTAACACAAGCTCCCAGAATCGTAACACAGGAGCGTAACAAAGACCCTCATAAACGTGACAAATGAGTTTTGAAGTGGTTTTATGCCTTTTATTTCAAATTTTGACCACCTTAGGAGTGAAAGTGAGGTAATATAGGAGCTCTTACGTACAACAAGAGATAACAATGAGTCAAAATGATCTTGTTTTTTCCTTTTATAAGCTTGAAATGACCTTTTTGCCTTGTAATGAGACAATAAGATAGATTTGACCTTTTTGGACTTTTTGACATTTGAACCATTTTAAAACAAGACAAGTTGTCTTTATTTTACTCCCTAAACATGCTAGCTCCCTTTTTTAAGGTTTATGAGTGAGATGAAGCATGAATGCCTTGTTTAGGTGAAAAATTGAACATTTTCAAAGGTAGATGATGACCCCCAGAAAAAGACCTAGATGAGGTGGAATGATATAACCCTAAACCTTTAAATGATAATGAAGGATATGACCTTTAAATTGATGATGGCGATGTATGAGATGAGGGAGCAGAAAATTTTGACCTAGGCCTCTTTAGTGACCAAAATTATTTTTTGAAATGTTGTTTGAAAAAGTAAAAAAAAAATGACCTATGACTTTTAGGAAAACAACTGAAAGAGTTATTTTTTATCACTGACATACTGACACTAGCATTGGCTCTAGCTGGGGATGGCAGCTCCTTCAAGAGGTGTCAAGAACACCGTAGATCAGGTAGCCTTACCATTAGGCAATGGAGTCAAAACTGGACATTGAAAAACTTTGACAAACTGGAAATGATAAACTAAATCTGGAAATGACTTTGACTAGAAAAAATTGACTTGACTCTGACTTGACAACTGACTGAAACTTTTGAGTTGAATGTATAAGTCTCATGGCCTTCTCCTCGGGCTTCAAACTTCTGCAGCAACTTCCTTATTGCTTCGACATAAAATTAAAATGATATGTACAGTGAAAGTGTACTTCATCTTCAATGATCAAGTAAGATAATGTTTGAGGAACCTACCATTGATTGGTCCTCCCAGCACTTATTTCCCTTCAAGATCCTCTAGTAGAAATTATTTTTACCTCTGAATGTAGTGATCTTGTAAGGTCCTTTCAATATATTTTCAAACTTTTTGTGCTTACTTTTTTCTTCATTTTGGGCATCCTAGTGGAGAAAAACATCTCCAAGCTTAAAATCATCAGCTTTGTTCTTCCTATCATAAATATTTTTTATTTTCTCTTGAAGCTTTGAAGTATGACTAGAGACTTCATCTCTTGACTAATATATATGAATCATTTGGCTAATTCTTCGTTGGATATCATTTGGTTCACTGTTGATCTCTTGCAGAATTTTCATCACCATTATAGCTAGAGAAGTAGGGAACACCATGCCAACACCTTACATAGGTTGGAAAGGTGACATGTTGATTGATCTCTTTGTGCTGACTCTATCCACCCATAGAGAATTGGTGAGCTTTTTGTGCCAATTCCTCTTTTGTTCTTGCAGCATCTTCTTGATTATGTTCAAAAAATATTTATTTGACGATTAAGTGATCCCATTGCCTTTAGGATAGTATTTTCTGGAATGAACAAGCCTAATGTGATACTTATCACAAAATTCAATTATTTTCTTGGACTTAAAGGCAGTTGCATTGTCAGTAATGATTTTGTATGGACAGCCAAAACGAGACAGAATATTGTTCTCTAAAAATTGAATAATAACAGTGTCAGTAGCTTGCCTCGTAGGGATGGCTTCAATCCATTTAGTGAAATAATCTGTTGTAGAGAGTATCCATTTATGTTGAGCTGGTGATGGAGGATGGATCTCTCCAATGAAGTCAAGTCCCCATTTTTGGAATGGCTCTTGCACTTCAATTGGTTTTAAGGTCAAAGGCAAGAGCTTCCTCTTCCCTGAAAAAATTTGACATTCATGACAACTCATGATTGAATTATAAACATTAGAAAATAAACTTGGCCAATAGAAGCTCGCCCTCAAGATCTTGTTAGTTTTAGTCTTCTAATAAAGATGACCACCACATTCACCTTTATGAAAATCAGTCATCACTTTTTCTACTTCTCCTTCAACCAAACAATTCAGTAACACTCCACCCAAATCTTTCCAATATAAGACACCATTAAGGATGCAATACTTAAGAGCTCTCAACTTCAGAGATCTAGCCTTACTACTTGGCAAGCTGGGAGCAGGATTCAAGTGTTGCAAAACTTGAACTATATCAGCATATCAAGGTGATAAAGATAAAATTTCAGATACCTCATGTAATGTTTCGGCCTCTTGCTCTTCGGATAATGAAGCAATAAAATTAATGTCCAAAGCATGGAGATTTGAATCCACCATGAGCTTCGCCAGACCTTGTCCTTTGATCAGCTTTATGGGCTTGATCTCCAAGTCATATTCCAACATAACAGTGATCCATTTACCTCACTGCCCTTCAGGATCATTCTGCTTAAGCACATCTTTGACAGCAACATTTGGAACATATGCAATGACATGAGAGTGGAGAATGTAGACCCAAAAGTCCTTCAATGCTTTGACTAACACTAAGGCTTGTTTCTCAATGATGTTGTACTTCAAGGTTGCGTCTCTAATGGTTCTACTAAAGAAATCAATGGGTTGCTTCGTGTTCTAATTTTTCTTTTGCATAAGGACAACAACAAGAGTATGCTCTGAGGCAAATGAAAAAATGATAAAATCAAGTGTATAATCTAGACTAATAAGAATATGAGCATGAGATAAAGCCAATTTAGCTTGATTGAATGATTTATTCGCCTCTTCAGACCATTTTAATTCACTATCTTTCTTCAGCATGTCAGTAATATTCCTTAAGTGTTCAGCAATATTGGGGACAAATCTTCTCAAAAAATTGAATTTTCCATTGAATGACTAGATCTCATTTTTTCTCCTAAGATATTCCAAGGTCTAAATTGCTTCAATCCTTGAAGGATCTATCCTAATTCCATCTTTTTATATGATATGTCCCAGCAATTTACCTTCCTCCATAGAAAAAAGACTCTTCTTTGGGTTCAACGATATGCCAAAATTTCTACATCTCTAAAAAATTGTTTTCAAGTGCTGCAAGTGTTGCTCATCTATCTTGGAAAAAAAAATGATATCATCAAGATAAATGACCAAAAAGACATCATTTTCATTGGCAAAAGCAATATCCATTGCTCGTTGAAAATTAGCCCCTGCATTCTTCAATCTGAAAGGTAATTTGGCATACATGAAGGTGCCCCACAGTGTTGTGAAGGTTGTATTTTCCTGATAATCTAGATGGAATAAAATATGATTATACCCAGAGTATCCGTCCAGCAATGAAAATCTGGAAGATCCATCTACCCTTTATAGAATATCGTCCATCTTTGGTAATGGTATGTTGTCCTTCAATAACACTTTATTCATATTTCTAAAATCAATGCACAAACGAATCTATCATGTCTTATTTATCATTGGCACTAGGTTAAACATCCAATTTGAAAAGTGAAGAGGAACTATAATACCAGCAGTAAACAATCTATTTACCTCATTTTGAATAGAGGGCAGCAACTTGGGATTCATTCTCCTTTACTTATGGCGAAAAGGTTTGTGATATGGCTTTAAGGGAATAGTATGTTGAATTATGCTCTTATCATACACTTTCAAATCAGAATATTCCCAAGAAAATACATCAGCAAACTGATACATAAGTACTGTGTATTTAACTTTCATTTTTGCACTCAAATATTTTGAAATTTTTACCATCTTTGGATTTTCCGGAGTGCCAAGATTGAGATCTTCCACTCCCACGTTTGTTGGTAGCATGGTCAGTTTGTGTGCAACATCATCTTGGTCGAAAAGCTCTTCCAAAGGTACCAAACCTATTGGAATGGATTTATCTTTCAGCTGAATCACCTGCATATGAAATCTTATTAAATAAAGTGTAGCATCATCACCTTTTCCATCTCTGAATTTTGGCAAGTATGTTCGCCAATCTACTTGAGGCATAGGATTTGGAAAGCCTTGAATGTGATCTCATTGCATAAGAGAATACCTACCATTGCTTCTTGTATTTGAATCCATCTTTAGAATAGTTAAGTCACCAATATTTCTTGAAACTACCGATTTTTTAACAACGGAGTTTCCATGAAAACTCTAAACTTTTGGATTCTTCACCACTGGAGTCTCGAGGTGAAATATGCACAACCTTTCTTATGTTTGACCATTGTTCACCATAAAACATAAAAGCTAATATTTGTCATTATTTCCTTGGAAATATTTAACCTTTGCTCCCTGGCAATGACGCCAAGAATGTTATCACTCTCCCCAACTTCTCAAGGCTAAAAATGGGATTGAAGAAAGGTAACCACAGACCAGGATTTAGGCCAGGTAGCTAGCCCTACCAGGACCAAAGAGGGCTCTCTCGTTGCCACTTTTGCAGTCAAAGGAATGACTGAGTATATAATGATATTAGCCTAGGTATGTAAACTTAATAAATAGGATTTTTTGATGTTTTAAGTGTTGGATAGAAAGGTCACTGAGAAGGTTGGGTGTAGGGTTTTTAGGTCTGAATTCCAAGGTCAATTTGCATAGAATGTGTGAGGCTAGATAGGTAGTTTGAAAGCATGTTTAATTGGTCATTTAGTATAGGATGAAGTGATAGAGAGACTAAATGAGCACTGAGGTGAATTCATTCATTTAGAAGTGAATATACATATCATGTAAATCTTTCCTAAAACATAGCATGAACAGACATGATTTCTGCTTATAAACTTACAAGATAAATAGATGGAAAGATGTATCTAAAAGAAGAAGATATATCATTTAGCATGAATAGATAAACATACATAAGAATAAAAAATTCTCCAATGCATACCACAAGATTCTCAACACAAGTTCTACAAATGTCTCTGATTTCATTCGAAAATGTTGAATACAAAAGCTCCACTTCAAAATATGACTATCCCACCCAAAAAAATACTAAAGAGAGTATACTTATAGAAAATATGGACTATGAAACCTCATCAGGCTGAAATCCCATGCAAAAGGGATCATAAATACACGATATGAGTCACTTCCTAGATTCTAGGGAGGTTAGAAACCATTCCCTGAATTTCATCTATGAACTAAGAGTGTTTGTCCCTTACATTAAATTACATATTCCCTCATGATAGGAGGAAAAAAACAACGAAATAACTCTAATTATAACTCATAGGATAGAAAAACATCGAATTTGTGACATTTTCTGAGCTTGACAAGTGTCTTGAGGAATCCAATGCTGATTTGTAACATTTCTGACAGAAGGGTAACAAAATTTTGCAGAAGCGTAACAGAAGTTTGCAAGCAATTTTGAGGCACTTTTAGGATTCTAAATACACTTCTGAAATAATGGTCAACTAGCCCTGTGTGTCTATTTTTTAGAAGATCTTTAATTTTGCAAAATTACCCATGGGAAGACCTCCAAAAACTCATTCTCCCAAGGTTACTCCAAAAGCGTAACAAAGGCTTCAAAAAAGTGGTAGAAACATGAAAAATGAGCGGTTTTTGTGATTTTTCTTCAAAATTAAAGCTTTTCATGCCAAGGGGGTTCCTGATCTATATTGTACTCATAAAAATTCATCCAACCATGTAAATAAATCATCATTTGGACCCCCAAAATAAGCATAACAAAATTTTGTTACCCGTATGAGAGGAGGAATTTCCATAATTGTGGAAAAATCAAAAAAAATACCAAAAATCTTCAAAACTTTTCAAAATTGGTTTTGTAGCACCTGTGAATGATGGGCTAAATAGACAAGGAAGCTTCAGCTAACAAGTCCAAGCTATCCTTCTCTTTAAGCTTCATTTGTGCGTGCTTCTCTTAGCCTTTTCTTCAATTGTTTCAGGCTTATTTGAGAGTTCCTGGTGTGATAATGATTTTCCATGTGTCTTTGAAAATTGTTGTCCCTCTTAGCCCTCTTCAAGAGCTTCTCGAAATTCTCATTTTCCTTTGACAACCAAATCTCTATGTATTCATTAATCTCCATGATTATAATCTCATCAAAGGTAAACTCTTCAGGTGAATGAGTTGACTGTATTTCTAGCTCCAGCACCCTTTTGAGGCCTCTTATTTTTGGCCTTATTTATTTTGTTTCAGCCTCCATGTCCTGCATTTATTCAACATCAATAACCTCCTTACCTTTACCTTTTACTGCATTTAGGTCTGGATTGGGCTTGCTTTGTAAAATCTTCTTCACTTTCAATTGAAAATTTTCTTGCTGCAAGAAAGTGATTTGAGAATTAGAGATGGAAAACATCCTCTTCAATTCTGCTATTTCCTAATATTTATCTCTGGTGATATCTTCAGCTGATTTGACCTTCACCTACTCTGCTACTTCAACCTCCAATGGTGTTGATTCACTATGCTGATGCAAAAGAGGTTTCTCCTCTATCTCACTATGTTCCACAATGGTGTCAAGTGTAAGAATACTTTTGGTAGACTTGGGCACAAAAATTTGTCTCTTACCCTTCTCATAAGTATGAGTAAACTCAACAACCCTAGGAGAATCAGAAAATTGAGTGGGCATGCTAGAAGATCCAACCTCCATTGGTTGTGATGATGATGTACTAGGAAAGATAGGAGGGCTACTGGTAGGTGTTGCACCTAATATTTCCAAGAAATTTTCCCAAGTCATGTTGATGGACGAAATGTGATGCACTACAATGAGCTTGATCAAGCCATGATGAAAAATACTAGTGTGATGATCTTGTTTTCTGCTTTGAACCTTCTCAATCATCTTAATCAAACTCTTGTACAAGTAATATGGAAAATCAAGTGTTTTTACAGAGGTGAAATGCATCAATAGCCTGATATGGTACCTATACAACCTGGAAAATATTCCTTCACGTGTTTTACTTCATTATAAACATCATGGAAGGAGCATACTTATTTTTGAGGTGTCTGAAAGGGAAGAGGTAATCCGACTCCTCTCTAGCATGAGGCTTGAGAAATTGTTTGTAGTTTTCAATGTCTAACTCCATGCCCTTGAACCACTGCACTCCATGACAAGGAATACATGTTGATGAAGAAATTAGGTCTAATGATAGGCTTATCTCCACACCTGCAATAGTGACCTTTCCCATGCTGAAGCTTGTAGAAAATAAGCTGGTCAATTGAAGATGGTACCCCTCTTCCATGAGCTTTTCACAAAATCTCAAACGCTCAGCCCTCTCAAAACATCTTTTGGCCAAGGGAAAGGCATTGAGTTCATGCACTGTGAAGGGTTCTAACCTGAGGTGGTGCCCTCCCTTGAAGCTCTTCTTCTCACTTTCCATCTTATTTTTCACTGGAATGATGAAAACCCTAGTATGTTTATGGGATGGGTAGATGTAGTGAAATCTGGAAAAATAGAGTGTACGAAAAGTGTAAGTTTAGAGGATGAGATGAAGGATCATGGAGCTGAGAAAAATTCTAGAAAAAATTGAGTGGATTTGTTTTCATATTAGCTCCATATTGTAGGTGGAATGATGGGAAAAAGATGTGGGGAGGGTGATGGAATCTAGCAAACACAGTAAAATTTCCAAGTTTTTCACTGTGAAAATAGCTAGAATCTAGGGTTTGGGTGAAATGACATGTTAAGGATGGTGTGAATGATGGGAAATGTGGGGATAAGGTATATGAGAGGTGTGAGTTAGGGTTTATATACTAGGGTTAGGGTTTAGGAATATAGAGTAGATTATGGTTTTTCAAATGAAAAAAAAAAAATATACCATCGATAAGTGATAATATGGAGAAAAAATAGAATGAGCATAAAAATGTATTAAACACTCAACAATTGACCAAAAGAGTGCATGAGAGTAGTGATTTACCTTTTATGAGGGGTTCAAAATGTAATGATGACAATCCTTAAGCTTGTTTGGATTTTTTGTAAGCCCAAAACCAAAATCTAAATTTCCTCCATAAGCGTAACACTCATGTACACAAGCGTAACAAGGTGTATGGAAGCGTAACAAAGGGTTGACAGAAGCATAAAAAGGGTTGTGCAGAGCGCTAGAAGCGTTAAAAAGGTTGGGCAGCACACTCCAAAATCGTAAAATACTTTCCCAGAATCATAACACAAACTCCCAGAAGCATAACACAAGCTATAGGAGTGTAACAAAGACCCTCAGAAATGTGACAAATGAGTTTTGAAGTGGTTTTATGCCTTGGATTTAAAATTTTGACCACCTTAGGAGTGCAAGAGAGGTAAGAGAGGAGCTCTTACATACAACAAGAGATAACAATGAGTCAAACTGATCTGTTTTTGCCTTTTATAAGCTTGAAATGACCTTTTTTCCTTGTAATGAAACAATAAGACAAATTTGACCTTTTTGGACATTTTGACATTTGAACCATTTCAAAACAAGAGAAGTTGTCTATATTTTACTCCCTAAGCATGCTAGCTCCCATTTTTAAGGTTTATGAGTGAGATGAAGGGTTAATGCCTTGTTTAGGTGACAATTGAACGTTTTCAAACGTAGATGATGACCCCTAGACAATGACCTAGATGAGGTGGAATGACATAACCCTAAACCTTTAAATGATAATGAGGGAGATGACCTTGAAAGTGATGATGGCGATGAATGAGATGAGGGAGCAGAAAATTTTTACCTAGAACTCTTCAGTGACCAAATTTTTTTTTAAACTTGTTTGAAAAAGTAAAAAAAATTGACCTATGACTTTTAGGAAAACAACAGAAAGATTTATTAATTATCACTGACATACTGACACTAACAACTCCAATCAGTGGTTAGTACTTATTTTTTTAATTTTTTATTTTATGCATGTATATTTATATTTTTTTTAAATTTCTTTGAAAGACACAAACTCATATATACAACATATAAGAAATTTAAAACAGACCACAACACAACCATCCTTTGGGCTAGTCATTGATGAGGCGCAACATAGAGACCACACGTTGGGATTTCCACATAGTTCACTTCAGAGGCACACTCTTAGGATCTACAATGTTATCAACCCACCCCCACGCATTGGTTTGAGAAAGGCGGAGTTTCCTAGACATAGCAGAGGGGAGGACCAGGTTAGCAACACCATTGGGTCACCCTTGCTCATCAGAGAGAGGGAGATAGAGCTACCTAGCCGGATCTCATGTGTTGACCTAGATAGCATGATGAAATTATCAGATTTAAATGGGGTGCAACATCCGCATGTCAGTTTTATTCTATGTTCGGGAGTTCGTACATTTTATCCCTCTCTTGGGGTGGCATGGCTAGATATTCTGAGTTGGTACCCTACGGAATGGGCTATGGAGATGGTGGTGGACCCAGGTGTAGCTCAGCAGGAGCTTCTTCACACTGGGGATATCAGAAGCTCAGATTAGCATTGGAATCTGGTTGGTACTACCTATCGCTTCTTAGGTATGCTGGTTGACTAAAAACTGGATGGTACAGTTAACCTAACAGTTGAGTATGCACATTTTTTAGGGGATTTTCGATCAGCACCAGTGGCCATCTAGTTTATGGACAAAATTCTTGAGTTATCTTGGTATGATGTTTGTACACGGGGTCACAGGGTGATCAAGATACTCTGGCAAGAGTTTATCGGAGGAGGTGGAATTGGCAGGCCACCAAATGGTGCCTTGTATGGGGTTGGGGATTCTTCACCTTTGTGTGGGGCACAAAGGTCGTAGAGGAGGAGAGCAGTGGTGGCTTCACTACTAACACATATGAAGAGTCACTTCTCAGATCCCTCAGGGAGGATTAGGAGTGAAGATCCATTCATCGATGAGTATAGTGATGCAACAATGGAGGTGATGATATCGATATGGAATGGGATGACACGCAGTGACACATCTCTAGGCCATCACATCTTGGGGTGTGTGGGAGTATGTGGCATTTAGTGGTGGATTTTCGTTGGATGTGGAGGTGCATGGTTGTGTACTATAGTGTGTTGGATTGCATTATGGAGTAGGAGTGTCTTACATCACATTGAGTACGTGCGGGGAGTGATTAGTTCCTTGACACAAACAAGGCACGGGAAGGTAAAATGTGGTACAACGGTAGTTGGGGATATTGTATGGTGTAGAGAGACAGGTATTCGACTGGTTTATCAATAGATCTGAGACAGAGAGAGGGGCATCCATAGGGATATTCTTCAGTACCCCAATAGACCCTTGACCCTACCCTTGGGGACCTATCCACTCATGACTCTCCAGTTGGGACGTTTGGTGGAGGCATGGGCTGACAGACACAGGCTTAGGGATGGCTTGGTTTATTACCAAGGTAGCATAACTTCTACTCCTAGGCTCACACATGGGGAGTTGACTGCAAGGGAACTGCATGATGCGCTTCTCATGAGACAGTCTGAGGTGTCACAGGAGCCTGAGGGACAGTGGATGGTAGACTTCGTCTACAGGAGGACACCTAGACTCTGTACAGTGTACAGGTGTGTCGTTAGGAGTTAGGATAGCAGATTTCACTACATGATCTGGTAGGAGCAAGGCAGGTTGTTTTGCATGGGACAAACTCCTGATACTTGGGGTCCACCCATGGGATACATACAGGAGTCGAAGATGAGGGCCAGATGGGTTCTAGCAGGCAGCAGTGTTTTGCAGTGAAATTTCGTGAAGAGTAGGAGTTATGGGATCCTAGTATGGTTGGTGGACCCAGGGATCTTGTTGGAGGGTGGGTCACTCCACTTTGTGATGCACAGGATCATAATAGAGGGTGGTCCAACTCACCTTGGGTTTGATACATGGGGGATCACTGAGGCCTCCACTGCATGGTGAGGCAGACTTATCCTATTGTTTCTCAGGGTCTAGATTAGCCATGGAGTGGTAGATATTGGCATCATGGAGATGCCCGGGCAGGAGGAACTTGGATCTCAAAGATTTTTTGCCACTAGGCCTCAAGAGAAGAGTATATAGTTCACACACGGTGGGGAGTATGTCATATTCAGAGTAGCGTAGCATCATCATGGTGACACCACTCTGAGATTAGCAGGGGACCTGATCATCACTGCTCTTCAAAACTCAATAACCATTAGGGATGAGTTGGCATCAGCAGTGGGAGATCATTCATATCTTCCATTAGGCTTTAGCGAGTCACCAATGGAGTGGGGGACTTCATTAGCACGACAGGGGGGGCAGAAGGATGATATGAGGAGAAGCTCACATGAGCGAGACACTATCTCTATAGGGATTAGGTGGTATCTTCAAGAGTATACTCTTTGAGTACATGGGATGGCCTATGTGGTAGGACAACTTCAAGAGGAGTTGGCTATAGTGACACATTATCATGCTCCCCTACTCATTGATGGTATATAGGGGACTACTAGTACATATACCGGGTAGAATAGTGAGTGAAGTGAGGGGAGTTTCAAGTTGTATAGAATGGCTTGGGATCCAAGTATTAAGGGACTCTCTCATTTCAGGACAGTGCAGAGGTTAGGGACGATTCAGTGGCACATATGGGACAATGGGGATGTAATATCCCAAAAGGGAGAATGCAGTAATACTGAAACACAATATAAGAACTGCAACTAAGTAAACAATAAATCTGAATACAACATCAGAATATACAATGGGGATGTAATATCCCAAAAGGGAGAATGCAGTGACAATGGGGATGTAATATCCCAAAAGGGAGAATGCAGTAATACTGAAACACAATATAAGAACTGCAACTAAATTAAACAATAAATCTAAAGACACCATCAGAATATACAGATAAACTGAGTATTTTTATTATGTGGAGAATATTACAGTTACAACAGTGTAAAAATGGAGGTACTCTAGCCAAAGAAGTGGCCTAGAATGACCCTGCAAACATGCTACAACTAGCAGTGCATAACTGGTGAGCTACAGGAACAATACCGCGCTGTCCCTTTTGATGATGATATGAATATAGCTTCTGCAAATGGGAATGCATATATATGGAGCTTAGGAGCTCTGATGATGCCAAGATTCAAGGTTTGGCCAATGTGATGGGAACCCAAGATAACCTAGAAAGGATTTTCCAAATCTATTAGTTTGGAAAATCACCCTCCTAGGGTTTGATCCTTTGATTGTTGGGTTATGTAGATCTGAAGCTATATATAATCCAAATATGGTTAAAATGTGTCATACAAACAAACCTGAGCTTTGAGGTTTGATACCTCCTTCAGATCTCCAAGCTAGAAGCTTGAGATCTTGTCTCTTCCTCCTCCTCCTCAAAATGCAGCAACTGGAGATGCAGCTGCTGGAAAAAATGAGTTGTACAAGAGGGAGAGACTCCATTCCTGCTAAAATGTGCTGCAATAATCTCTAGGCTGATGTAAATGGTGATGGTAAGGTGAGGGGATGATCCCTCGTAGGATTACTAGCTAAAATGCTAGCAACTTCCTTCCTCCTCTGGATCTGCAATGATGGACTGTGTAATACTTGATGGGACTACTGCTGATAGGAGGTAAATAAAGTTTGGCCTGATGCCAGCTCTGAAATGAGGCCCTGGGAATGCTTATATTGAAGTCCAAGGTGATATGAATAATCCTTCACCAGTTCTCCAGTTGAAATACTGAAGACAACCTCCTCCTCCCAACTGATCTTCAGAAATTGCGTAATTCTTGAAGGTATGTGTTCTGCAGAGAGTGGAAATGGTGTCGCACCAATGTCTGATGATGAATGGCAGCTTAGAATAACCTTCCTAAAGTAGGCACACAAGTCCCCTATGGGTAAGGGTGGGACTCCTGCTCAGGAACACCATGTGCTAAACAGCACTGCAAACTTAGCTAAACAGCATAAGAATGCATGGAAATTTCACCCGACAAATCTTGATCTAAACATACCATCAAATCATAAACCGAACTATGCCTCCAATGTTTCCTTCATCTCCTTTATATATAAAGTGGGCCTTCCCAAGCCCTGGCCTACCTCTAAACTGCATTGTTCATGTGGACAAAATCATTCATGTTTGTCTACATTGTCTCTCCAAGTCCTCCATGATCTAAGTTGACTGCTTCAACCTCCATGATCTATCTCATTAATGAGATATGATCTCCACTCCATTCACATTAGTAGTTGCTCCACTACTCCATTATGTAGATCTATCCACATTCACACATAAAAGGTGGATATTTATTCATCTTGAGGATTATGGAACCCTCCACCCTTTTATTTACTTAATTCATTAAGAAAATTAAGAACTCTAATATTCCAAATATCATGTGAAAATTTGGGAATATTATAGTCCTCCATGGAAAAATGCTGCTTGTTCTCAAGAAACTGCAAAGTATATGCAAAGCGACCTATTCCCCTCCAAATGGCATCCACATAAGGAAGGCCTCCTCCATTTGATGCAATGTGTTTTGTATGTTTGGTTCCAAAGTTGTCTCTCAAGAATGCATAGAATGACCTCCAAACTTATAGTTAGATGCCCTTATTTCTCCAAGAAGTGCCAAGTGACAACCATATGATGTTCAACATCATCATCAATACATGAGATACATAAAATAAAGTGGCTCTTCCCACAAAGGAAAAGTCCCATCTTACAAAGCATTTCTTCATCCCATGCTTTATGAAGTATATTGAGCATTGACATGCCCTCATCTTTAGCCCTATTGGCCTTGTTGGATTCGAGCATCATTCCAACATTATGCAAAAGAAGAAATAGAGATATATGGGTAGACAAAGATGTCAAACCATATTCTCCCAATAGTAACCACCGGAGTAGGGCCTCTTGTTGCCATCCTACATCTCCACCATGCAAGATGGACAAGCCAAACTCCCTCAAAAGCAACCAAAGCAACAAGAGATCTTGATGCCTTCTCTCCTCCTCATGTGCATCATGGAGTAAAAACATACTCATATACATGTGAAATGTCACATTAGCCCAATACAAGCAAACACCATCAATACACATCATGAGAGCACCTTGCCAAGTTCTACATAATACCAACACATAGACATAGGAGATGCCATGTGATGGCCAAACTCTCCCATGGACAACCCAAGTGAAAATTCCTTCTTCTGCTGCATTCTATCAATGATACCCAAGGCATGAAACAAAAAAATATAAGCTATTGGATGGTAACCATACTCACCCATGAGCAGCCAGTGCAGCCATGCGTTCTGCTTCATTTCATGAGTGTTTTTCAAGGCATGGATCAAAGAAATAGGAGCCTTTGCGTAGTAACAAAACTCACACAAGAGAAACCAGCATAACCAAGCTTCTTGCTAGCCCATGTCATAGATCTGCAAGTGGTCATGCAACCCCTTGCTTATCATCCTCACCCACCCATCCCCATGTGTATGATGAATGATGTTCTACATAAAAATGGTATCCTCCCTTTGTAGAATACCATCCACCTTAAACTGATGAAGAACTTTGCACTCCATGACATGTTGAAGTGCATCTCCAATGAGATCTCTTAATGAGACCTTCTTCTCATCAAAGGCCCTCCAAAACCAGTGAGGTTATGGATCTGCTGCAGGTAGAATTTTATCTTTGAGCTGTGAGATGCTCATTGAGAAAGTGTCATCTAGAAAGGAGAAAAGATTCCTCATCTCAATATGTCTACAATTTATCATCTTTACCTCCATTGCTTCATGAGTGAAGCTACCTTCAGAATTCTCCAAGAATAATTGGGCCCTTTTATCATCACTGCTACTAAGTGACAGCGTTGTAGATCTGCATGGTGATACATATGCTGTCTCATGGCAAGGCACAATGTTGAACTCATAGCTGGCCATTGTGCATAGGATCATGCTCATCCCATCTTCTAAAATTCTACACTTCAACTCAAAGTGTTGAATGTAGGTCATCAATGATGAACTGGGATAGCTCTTCATCTCCACCTTGATTAGATCAAGGGTCCTCTACACTGTGATATGTTGCTGCTTCAAATAAACATGTTGTTCTAATCCTTGGTCATGCAATGGCCCTGATGGAATGTCCCCATAAGTTTCAATAAGATCTACTTAAACATTATGTGATAAAATTGCATGCATACCTTGGATCAACTGATGTGTGGGAACCTCTTGCAAGAACACAAGAGTTCCTCCAACTGGGACAACGGTGTCTCCAACTGCTGATAAGAGTGATGGTTGCTCTTCTATCAATGTACCAGTGTTGGAATATTCCTCCTTTTCCTCATGCATCTCCTTAATCATGCATGGGACTCTATGTGTCAAGAGCTTCAGACTATCTTGCAAATATGCAAGTGTCTCTCCTCCGAATACAAGTACCTCTGCAACTGGTGGTGAATGTAGTGACTCTTTGTCCAGATTGACAAGAATGACATCCTCCTTTACTTCCTTAGGAAATGTATCTTTGGAACACATCTCTGGTTTTCTTACATCAAACTTCTTTCTCAACTTGTGAAATAAATCTGAATATTTAGTCACCTTTTCATGCTCCATGTGACCAAACCACTAATCGTTGGCTTCACCTAAAAGATGAAGTGCTACAATATGGACAGCTTCTTTTTCAACCACGGGATGTAGCCTGAAAAATGTATCTAACTCTTTCCTCCAAGCCTTAATAGTGCTTGAAGATGATCCATCAAATATAGGCAAATATAATCTATTGTGCCTCTTTCTTCTATTGCTTCTATAGGATCCTCTTTCTTCTTTGATTTGGAAAAATTGTTGGAGAGTTAGACTCTCTTTGAATGCTCTATATTGTGCTTTGTACTCCTCAAGATACAGATTGAGAATCTCATGAGTCTCAGGTTCTTTCCTTTCTTCATTTCTATACCATTCACCTTCTTCAGATAAAGTGGGCATAGTAGATCTATGAGGAGATCTATGATTCTCCGTTTTTCTTTTTTGCTGATAGGCTTGTACTAAAATGAAAGGGAAGCATATCCTAGCAATGTGGTCTATCTTCATTCAGAAATTGTATCTAGGTGGCTCGTGGTCTATTGAGGTCTCCCTTCGACTACTCATTATTGCTGAATGGTTTGTCAAAGCTCAATATTGTAGCCTAAACCTTCCTCATCAAATCTTCTTCTTGGATCCTCCTTTTGCCTTTCCCTCTTCATTTGATTGACCTCTTTGGAAAGATCTTGCATGGATCTGAAGAGAAGAGTGGAAAAACTACAATCCTCCTTCATGATAGATCTCATCTATCTACTTCTTCTTTTGATGCAAAAGATGAAGTGTCCACAAGATGAGCCAAAGATCATGCTCTAATACCATTGTAATATCCCAAAAGGGAGAATGCATTAATATTGAAACACAATATAAGAACTGCAACTAAGTAAACAATAAATCTAAAGACAACATTAGAATATACAGAGAATTTGAGCCTTTTTATTATGTGGAGAAGATTACACTTACAACAGTGTACAAATAGAGGTATTCTAGCCAAAGAAGTGGCCTAGAATGACCCTGCAAACATGCTACAACTAGCACTACGTAACCGATGAGCTACAGGAAGTAATATTGGGTTGTCCCTTTTGCTGATGATGTGCATATAGTTTTTGCAAAGGGAAATTAAAATCTATGGAGCCTAGGAGCTCTGATGATGCCAAGATTCAAGATCTGGCCAATGTGATGGGAACCCAAGATAAGCCTGAAAGGATTTTCCAGATCTATGAGTTTGGAAAATCACCCTCCTAGGGTTTGATCCTTTGAATGCTGGGTTATGTGGATATGAAGTTAGATATGATCCAAAGCTGGCTGAACTATGTAATACAAACATATCTGAGCTTTGAGGGTTGATCCCTCCTTCAGATCTCTAAGCTAGAAGCTTGAGATCTTGTCCCTTCTTCCTCCTCCTCAAAATGCAGCAACCGGAGATCCAACTATTGGAAAAATTGCGTTGTACAAGAGGGAGAGACTCGATTCCTACTAAAATGTACTACAATAAGCTCCAGGCTAATGGAAATGGTGATGTCAAGGTGAGGGGATGATCCCTCGCAGGATTACTTGCTGAAATGCTAACAACTTTCTTCCTCCTCTAGATCTGCAATGATGGACTGCGTAATCCTTGATGGGACTACTACTGATAGGAGGTCAATAAAGTTTGGCCTGATTTCAGATCTGAAATGAGGCCCTGGGAATGTTGATATTGAAGTCCAAGGTGATAGGAATAATCCTTCACCGGTTCTCCAGCTGAAATACTGAAGAAAACCTCTTCCTCCCAACTGATCTTCAGAAATTGCATAATTCTTGAAGGTATGTGTTCTGCAGATAGTGGAAATGGTGTAGCACCAATGCTTGATGATGAATGGAAGATCAGAATAACCTTCCCAAAGTAGGTACACAAGTCCCCTATGGGTAAGGGTGGGATTCCCACTCGGGAACACCCTATCCTAAACAACACTGCAAACTTAGCTAAACAGCATAAGAATGCATGGAAATGTCACCTGAAAAATCCTGATCTAAACAGACCATCAAATCATAAATTGAAGCATGCCTCCAATGTTTCCTTCATCTCCTTTATATACAAAATGAGCCTTCCCAAGCCCTGGCCTACCTCTAAACTGCGGTGTTCATGTGGAAAAAATCCTTCATGGTTGACTATGTTGTCTCTCCAAGTCCTCCATCAGTTCTACATGCAATGTACACCCTCTCCATCATGTGTGCATTAAATGCACTACTTCCTCCATCACTTCATCATGAATTCTCTATGATCTTTCATTAGATTCCTTCCATGATCTCAATTGATTGCTTCAACCTCAATGATATATCTCATTAATGAGACATGATCTCCACTCCATTCACATTAGTAGCTACTCCACTACTCCATTATGTAGATCTATCCACATTCACACATAAAAAGTGGATCTTTATTCATCTTGAGGATTATGGGTCCCTCCACCCTTTTATTTACTTAATTCATTAAGAAAATTAAGAACTCTAATATTCCAAATATCATGTGAAAATTTGGGAATATTACAGGGGAGCGTCAACTAGAGAGGATTCTTGTTCAGGCATTTGTTAAGGACAAGCAATTTTTGGCGGGGAGGACTATTATATTCCTATTTAGAAATTTTGCTAACCAAAATATTAATTTTGGCAAATTTTGATAATATCACAGTTTTGACTTAAGAAATGTGGATTTAGAGACCCAAAAATCAACTTAGGTGACTATGGGCCTCAAAACATTAGGTTGAGGAAAAGTATTGCGGAAATAGTGGAGGATGGGGCCTAATGAGGATGAACTATGACCCACATGAAGGAAACATAGTCATTGGTGTCTGTTAGAGGCTAGAGGCATGAGGTGGAGCCCAAGGGAACGTTGGGAAGCCTTAGATAAAAAGGAAGCATGAGGCTCATTTCTCTCATTCATTCATCTATTTTGAAATCATCTTTGATGAGAGCATGCTTCAGCAGTGAGCCAAGTCTACATGTGTTGTTCAGCACACGGGTGTCTTCGAGTGGAGATCCCAACCTTTGCTTCAGTGGAATTCGAGTGCCAGCCCAAGGAAGGTGCTTCACCACATATTCGATCAGTCTAGCAGCTAAGAGCCTCATCTAGTTACTTCACCAGCAACGCAGATACATTCCTATTTGCGTAGAGGTTGTGCAATCCCTTTAGGGATTCACTCCGGGAGCCAAGGAGTGAGTGGAATTTTCATAAAGGATTTGGAGGGAGGGATTTGAGCCTTCTAACATGTATATTCTAGGAATTTCGGTGGCATCCAACAGTAGTTTTATCAATAGGTCTTAATTTCCCAATAGTTTGGAAAGCCAAGCCCAAGAGGGCTAATTTCCAGGGTCAAGCTCTGGGAGAACCCTTTATGTGTTTTTCTGGGTTTATTGAGTAGAACCCCAGATTAATTTGGCATAATTTTATGCCTGGAATTGAGGGGCCAAACAGGGATCTCGACTCAACCAGCAGCTGGAGGAGCTAGGGGAAAACTGGGCCGAAATTCCGAGGTCAACATTTGTCCAATCCCTTCGTGGGTTATTTTTGGAGAGCCTGGGGTAAATTTCTCAGAATTTCCTGAGCATAAAAGGAGGTCGTAGCAGTGTTTCAACTCAACCAACAACATATATTTGGGTAGTTTTAGTGCATTTTTTAGGAAAGAGTAGTAGCAGATCAGAGAGGGGCTTCATATCTTTCACTTGGCATTTGCTAGCTTGCCTTGTGCAAGCCCAGGTGCACTCTTTCCAGCACCATATTGTACTCATTGATTTATTAATAAAATGGCTCAAATTAGTGCACTTCATGGAGATTTCTGGTTATAAAGGTGCTATTAATTTTTATATGTTTTTCTTGCTTGCCATTGAAAAATTCCATCAGCAATATTACACCATCGAAGGAATCCCATGATGTATCTATTAGGATTTCAGTTGTAGGAGGATAAATTGTAAGTCCATTGGAGGAGATTTGTGTAAAGGAATTTGCAATGGCTAGGTAGGTCATGGACACTTCATAAAGTTTAGAGGTATATTTTCAAATATGGTTGCTTTTATCTCCAACCAAATACCTCAGAAAATGCACAAGAAGAGTGCCTTGTGATGTTCTAGGAGAGGGTGAGAGACCCAAGATTGAAAAAAAATGGTCTAAGTCATCTTCTTCCCAACAGATGGAAAAAATGCCAAGATATTTGGTATTAACCTATACTCACTTTAAAAAAATGAAGAGGTGGGAGATCGATTTGGAGTCCTTCTAGCATAGGGGGTAGATTCTAGGACCCTGAACCAATCTTTTATGTAGATTATCCTAGGTTAGGGACTTTGTTCCTAAGCATAAGCCACATTAAGAGCTTGGATTTGGGAGGGAAACTGAGTTTCCAGAGATTCCCCCCCCCCCCACCATGTGGGGTCATCTAGAGCTTGAATTTGTGAGAGATATCCATATTTTGGGGGCATAACAACCACACAGGCTTAGGGTGCAAACTATTTGATCATCCAAGGTTGAGAGAGTAACATTAGAAAATTTGAGAGCTTGGATGTGGTGATCTTAGGCTTCCACTACTTCTCTTAATAAGAGAAGGTTAATGGAGGGCTTCCAGGCCTGGGTCTTGGAATTTGATTTAAGGAAAATTGATTGAGAGTGGTAAGAACTATTTCAAATAATTAATTACTATATGTTATGATTTGATTACTATAATGTTTTATACATATAAATATTTGTATAAAATATTATATTTGATTTGACACACAATGGTATATACTAACGGAAGGTCCTTACAATGTCTTCAAAACAAGATTGTAAAATGCATATATATTTTATTTTTAAATATTGGATTGTAAAATGCATTAAAAAAAACTTAAGAAATAGAGCTCGAACATATGACTTACGATAAATTTATTTATTTTTTCCCCAACTAGACTAAGCCTAAATAAAGACTAACTTCAATTTTGATAATTAATTTAAAATCTTTGCCATTACTTCTAAACAATATTTGAGAAATTTTATCTTATAACCATTTACATCTCAATCATTTTATATATATGATTTACATTAAAATTACTTAATAAACATTTTTTACATAACAAAATATCAAATATAAATATTCATATTATATAAAATAATGTTAATGTAAATAGAATTATGAATATTTTTTCCTAATTTTAATGGAAACTATCTATCACTTTAAAATTAATTCATAGTGTCATCTAGGTATAACAAAACTAATTAAAATTCCTTGATATTCTATGTTTCCACCATTTAAAAAATTAATTTAATATTATACATTTTTTTTTGTCAATCAACAACTTTCATTAATTCATAATCAAATTACATTGTTTTAGCAGCTTTGCCAAAAACATTATAGCCTCACTCTGATCGTATTTGTTGGCCAACAAGTACAAGCGAAACGTTCGGGATAACAACAAAATAAAACTGTAAAAGCCCCAAGTTAAATTTCCATGTAATAATTGGGCATTATAAAAGGCAAAAATAAAACCAAGGTCATGGGACATGTATTCCAAGTTGAATGCAGGAAAAAAACATTAAAATGAGATCTTCTTGTATTTATTATTGGCTATGGAAATTGGCATTGGCATTGGAAAATACAAAGGGAAATAATAACAACTTAATATAAGAAATAAAGGAAAATAGGAGAAAAGTAAGATGAAGGGACATGAAAATGCATGAAAGGGAAAATGAAGAAAAAGGAAGGGAAAAGAAAATAAAAAGAGACAGAGAACATTCACACACACTGTTGGAAATTCTAGCATTCGCTCATAAAAGAGGAGAATAAGAGAGATAATTCACACACGCTCTTGGACATTCTAGCATTCACTCAGGGAAGAGGAGAGCAAGAGAGAGAACAAGCACTTAGACACAAGGAAGACACAAGCAAGAAAGCAAGGAACAAGAAAGGGAGTGAAAGAGGAAGATTGGACAGTAGTAAGAAAGGGAAAAAATCAAGTAGAGAAAGAGAAATCAACAAGAGGATTTTGCAGGTAACATGTTTCATGTTTGGTTATCTTGTTAGGATGTGAATCAAGGTTTATGCATTGGTTTATTGGTCATGTTTGTTGTCAATTCCTAGATTGACAATGGTGTACAACCTTTCCTATCCCATCCTAGATATCCATGGTTTAGTGGGTTTTCATTTTGGATGAGCTTTGGATTGTCATTGGATTTAGATCCGGTTGAGGTGGTCTCAGGAAAATCCCAAGGGTTGAGGGTGGAGATGTTTTTCTCTAGGAATCTATTGTCTCGTGGGTGGAGACAGGAAAATTCATTTGGGTATGGTGAAGAAATCCTGAGGCATCCAAGCTTGCTTTGGTTTTGGTGATTTATGGACTGTTTTAGGAGAAATCAATTTGACTTGAGGGTGGAAGTGGTTTAACCTCTGGATTCCATGGTTGGTTTTGTTTTTGTTTATTCCATGTGATCCTACATTCATGTTTGGAATATGGCATGAGGGTGATTGGCTGAAAGAAAATTTTGGTTCAGCCCAATCTATAGTCAGGTGATATGTGGAAGTCCTTGACTTGGTTGGTTTTATGCATATTATGGTATTAGTTATTTCTTATTGAGATCAATGAGAACAAGTATTGGTTAATGTGTTGATTTTATGACTAGTTTTCATGGATTCCTTGTGGTTAAATGTTGGTTATAGGCATTGTACATTCTTATCATATGATGCACCCTTGTTATGGATATTTTTCATGGTTTGATAAGTTATTGGATGGGTATATGAATGCATGAGCTAACAAGTGTTCATTGCATCTAGCTTGAGAGGGCAGTAAGCCTTCTTGATAATTCTCTCATGAAACTAATGAAACAACGAATTATATGCATTCATGACCTACAGGTGTTATGTTTAAAAAGTGTTTTTCTAAATGTTTATCATGTGTTGGATAAGATTGTATAAGATCTGAGCCTAAGGATAGATTATGCATAATTTTAATTATCATTGACAAAGTCTTGGAAAGTTCTGAGAAGTTCTAAGTAGTGCCCTATAGGTTAGTCCTGAAATTCTGGCATTGAACCCAAGACCGCAGGCACAAAACTGGAAGATATCAGGTGTATCTACACATATGATGGCTTGTGTGTGTGGTTGAAGGCCTTTGGCCACACCCACAAGACTACATGTGTGCGGTTGGGCTATAAAATCAGGTAAAAAGTGGTTACATCTCAGAGGAAAGGTCACCAGTGGAAAGTGTATGAATCTTGGGTGATTTGGTGTCTATGGGTGTTGCAATAATTTTGGTACAAGTTTGTAATTTAGGTCCCATTTCCATAACGGAATCTCGGAGTTCGAGTTGTTGAGATTGCAACAAGATGATGAGCTTAGTGA
Source organism: Pinus albicaulis (assembly GCA_034641835.2). Classification (NCBI taxonomy): domain Eukaryota; kingdom Viridiplantae; phylum Streptophyta; class Pinopsida; order Pinales; family Pinaceae; genus Pinus; species Pinus albicaulis. The sequence continues at coordinate 629,526,425 of CM076570.1, forward strand.
AAAGAGTTGCCTTCACTAAGTGGACCCGCAGGATATTTTTGGCGCAAGTCTATTTTTAGACTATGTCTATTTTTAGACATGTCGATCATATTCTATGAGTTGCAGGATGCTATTTGTGGATGGTTGGTCAAGTTGGAAAAATATATGGACTTCTATTTTTAGACATATTGGGAGGAATCTATTTTTAGATTGCCAATCTAAAAATAGATATGTCGAATATTATTAGCTCTTAATAATATTTGGACTATAAACATTATCTTATTCTCTTGGAGCACTTCAATTAAGTGCACAGATGTGGCACAGGAGCTGACAGAAAGAATTACGCTATTCCTGAGGGTTAAGTGGAGCTATTGCATGGAGACTTCAGTTAGAACTCATGTGACAGAGTTTGGTGGAGTTGTAGAAGTAGTTGGTGGAGTTGTGTTCAGTTTAACTCAGTTAGACACAGTTGAGCTAGTTGTATCTAGTCTAACTGGTTGATACACTAGTGAGAGTGGTGTGAATTAATTATTAATTAATTCACTAATTATTAACTCATTAATCAACTAAAGAATACATTAGTTAACTACAGTGCATGGACAGTTTCAGTGGAGACCAGTGAAGAGGTAGGTGAAAGAGTAGTGTGACTATCAGTTGTGACTATAGTGTTGCATGATTTGCAACACACAGTGGTTGGAGATGCCAATGAGGATTGCGTGAGCAAGGCTGGACCAATTCAAGTTCATTCAGAGCCATTCTTCAGCAGTGATTGCGCAGTAGAGGCAGGCTAGCAGGTGGCAGAGATTGGAGCATGTGATTTGCTAGATCGGACCTGATTAGTGTGTAGCAATTGGAGATTGTACTGAGAGCTTGTGAGGAGCTTTGTATAATGATTGTTACATGATCTCTATGACATATAATATACAGATAGTTGGGGGTTTTCAGCTTTAATCTTTCCCATAAAATACTGTGTTCATATGTGTGAATGTTTATGGTTTTAATGTGCGCATGCGATTGTTTTTATTTCCGCAATTAATGATCAATGGTAGAAGAGATTTTGTATTGTGCATGAAGTCAAATAGTGTGTGATCAGGAGAATCTTAGATGTATAACATATCAGTTATATAAATTTCTACACGAGTCATGAAAAATAACTCTCAGCTCATGTTTACCCTCGTGGCTTGTAAAAGTGTGTAAATGTGGGGTGGGGTGTTACAAAGTGGTATTAGAGCGAGGTTTACAACCCTAGACCTCAAGGTAAATGCATATTTTTATGCATGCATTCCAGTTGTATATATGTTTACCATACATGCATGTTAGCTATTTATTGTTATTGTCATGATGTCCATGTAAACACTGATATGATTGTGATGTTGTATCGTGTTAATCTGAATTGACTTGTGCAGATGCAATAGCCTCACCAGTAGTATGTTGAGGTAATTCTTTTGATTATGTTTCTATTTAGCTAACAATGGCATATTTTAAGAAAATAGAAGGCCAAGAGATGAAGAGAAGAATAGTTGAGTACAATTCATATGACTCCCCGTACAGGCCGAAAGAGACAATTAGTGGGTTGGGAGATGTCAGTTGAACAACCATGAGATGGAGGCTCTCCTGGTCTAGAAGATACATTAAGAAGTTTGAAGAAAAATATTGTAAGTTGCAAGGCATATAGTGAGAGGTTGATTGAATCACAGGAAAGGCTTGTGAAAGCTCGAGAAAATCAAGTTGAGGTTAATGTAATTATTTTTCAAAGACTTTCATATTTGCAGAAGAGGGACAACTAGGGATTAGTCATGGAGATAGACATAAATAAAGGACTAACGATGTAGATGGAAGCAGGTCTCATAAAAGGCATAGGATGGACAAGGATTATATAGTGAAGAGTGGTAGACTCTTGGATACACTTAGGAGGAGGGCTAGTACTCATGGATTTTATTCTATCTCTGCTTCCGGGAGACATTGTCGCCATCATTTCCAGCATCATATGAGAGACATCATCACCATCATCACCGACATCATTCTAGGAGGAGTGACAAGGGATAATTTCCAAAAGAATTCAATAAATCTAAGCCTCATATTTTTTATGGTGAGATGACCAAGGCATAAGACGCAGAATCATGGTTGCTTGGAATGAGGAGTTTTTTCAGACTTCATGATTACTTTGAGAATATGAAAGCCAAGATAGCTACCTTCAGTCTCAAAAGAAGAGCAGATATCTAGTGAGAAGATGTTAAGCATGTCAGAGGCATCAAGGAAGAGGAGTTGATTTTGGAAGAATTTGAAAGACTATTTAAGAAGAAGTACTTTCCTGAGAGATATTATGATGGAAAGGACAAGGAATTCTATGAGCTCAAGATGGGTTCTATGACATATGAGATATGTGCTCTATCTTAAGTATGAGAAATCAAAGATCCAAATGTTCATCAGTGGATTTCCATTAGCATTCAAAGGCTGGATTGAGTTTGATGAGCCTCAGTCATTGGAGGAAGTTATTAGGAAGTTGAAGCATTGTTATGAGCAGTGAGAGCGCAAGCCTGAGTTCAAGTGAGATTGGAAAGGTAGCGATAAGACTAAATGAAAATGACCTAATAAATAAGGAATATCTCAGGATTCAGGTGAGAAAGAAAATATGGGATGCATGTGAGAAATAAAATATGACCCCTCATAAGAAGTTCAATGCAGCTTAAAAAGGACATGGGTTTCAGCCTATGGAGCATCAGAATAAAGACAGTGGCAGAGAACCATTGAAGTGTTGGATTTGTGGTATAGATCATTGCAAAAAAAAATTTCCATTGTATCGGGGTGGTAGGCCTCATATCTATAGTGCTCAGGAGGTGGAGACAGTTGAGGATGCGTGATCCGAATTTAGGAACGCAACAGAATACATATATAACCATAAATATAAAAATGCAGCAGAAATAACACTTCATTTCATCAATATCAAAGAACTAAAAGTTGTTTACAGACATAATGGAAATAAACTAGCTAGGGCGTTGGTAGCTTATCTCTGAGAAGAGATGTGGTGGCCACAGGCCTCCGAACTCTGTGTTACAATGGAAATAAACTAGCTAGGGCATTGGTAGCTTATCATTGAGAAGATATGTAGTGGATACATGCCTCTGAAATATGTGTTACAATGAGGCTAGAAGGCCTATATATTATTTAGAAACAATGGAAAATGCTAAACATCCAAAACCCTAACCCTAGGAGATGAAACGCCAACATATGGGCCCCGTTAGGGTAAATTGGTACATCAATTTCTCGGGGTCGTAACTTTGCATACTATATTTGTTTGACGCACATGATACATTGTTAGAAAGATGTATCTAAGGACTACAACTATTGATAGAAAATATCAAGTAAAAAACGAACTCATATTCAACGAAGGTTTGATGCCCAAAAAACATCGTTTAGGGTCTCAAAATGGCTCTGGAAGTTCATGACCCGAAAAACTACTAAAAATAGTAAAATGTGCTATAATTAAGGAAAATGAAAGAAACAAGGGTGGGGCCCCAAGTGGAATAGGCGGGTGGCCACCAATCTCAACCTGGGTCAACGCAGGTCATAGCATTCGCCAGATCTATGCAACAATTTATAACATACACGCAAACCACCAAGCATCCATTATCGATATGGAAGGTAAGCTTTGTGATCAATTTGTTTCTATTTTGATTGATCTAGGATCGAATTATAACTATATTAGTCATGACCTGGTGGATCAATGTCGGTTGAATAAGGACGTGTATGTAGAATCTTGGTTGGTGCAGTTGGCTACAGGGACCAAGAGAAGAGTTCATCATTGGGTGAAGTCTTGTGCATTTAAGCTTAATCATTAGGGGAATTTTGAGGTCTAAAATGGGCCTCCTAAGAAAAATGTACAACAAAAATAAACTTTTTAAGAACCAATAGGATTCAAGATGATGATTTCAACCATGGGGATGATTCACCATTTTTTAAGTAAAAGGGTAAAAATATTAAAAATTAATAAAATAATAAAACTACTTTTTCAACTCATATTTTCAACTTATCTACCAAAATTTTTACTCAAATTTCGAGCAGGAGTACTCGTTGGATGCAAAATTTAATTCCTCATCCAAGGAGTACCCATGTTGCATACTTTTGATGGACCTTGCTACACGAAAAATGATAAATACATAAAAACATGATTGCAATCACGTTTTTCGTGTATTTCTCATTTTTTGTGTAGCATGACCCATCAAAAGTATGCAACATGGGTACTCCTTTAATCAGGAATAGTACTCTCACTCGAAATTTGAGTAAAAACTTTGGGAGATAAGTTGAAAAAGTAGTTTTTTCTTTTTTCCCTCTAAAAAATTATGATGTAATCAAATCTTATTTTATTATTTCCACTATTATTTTATAATTTCCTTGGGAGGCCCATTTTAGACCTCAAAATTCCCCTAATGAACATGCCTACAACAACAAATTTGAATTTGATTCCTTTAGGTTCATATAGAATGCTTTTGGGCATGGATTGGTTTTTTATTTACACGACTAAGTTAGATTTCTATGATAAGGCTACTGAGTGCTTAAATGAGGATGAAGAAAAAGGAGTCTTGTTGGGAAAGAATAAGCCTCCATCAGTGAGGATGGTTACAACATTGCAAGCTAATAACAACCATAGGAAAGGTTGTTTATTATTTGCAATACATGTTTATAGTGACAAAGGGAAGGAGGATGAGGATGATAAAGTCACGAGGAGGTATCCTATCTTGCATTAGTTTCAAGATGTTTTTCCTATAGAGATTCTAGAGTTACCTCCTCATAGAGAGGTGGATTTATCTATCGGGTTGATGTCAGGAGAAACACTAGCATCTAAGGCACCTTACAGGATGAGCACGATCGAGTTGGTGGAATTGAAGTTGCAGCTTAAAGAGATTCTTGATAAGGGATACATAAGGCCAAATGTATCTCCTTGGGGTGCACCAGTGTTTTTTGTAAGCAAGAAGGATGATACTCTCATATTGTGCTTTGATTACTGGCATTTAAACAAGGTGACTATCAAGAACATGTATCCATTATCTCAGATTGATGATTTGATCGATTGTAATATCCCTAAGGGAAATTAAGAACGATAGACAAAGCATGCATAGTAAAACACACAATATTAAACACCCATAAAGACACAAAAAATTGTGCAAATATAAGCCATGGAATTTTGGTAAAATAGGAGGTAGAATATGACATCAGAATGTATGAACCTGGGCTTGCCCTAGGCAAGATAACAAGACCTAGGTGATTAAATCAACTACTCAACCACTAGCAAAATAACCCCTACAAAGCTCTGCATTAGTCCCAGAAACCGCACTACTGGCTGCAATAAATGGTTTCTAGGTCCTCCTCTGATGCTCAAAAAAATCTAGGAAATTAACCCCGGTCTCCCCACAAATAACCCTCCAAGACACATAAAGGGTTTGGCTAAATGTTGGCCTCTGAATTTCAGCCCAATTACCACACTCTCCTCTAAATTTTGGGTATATTGACCCACATGAAGATAACACTACTGAAGGCCCCAAAAATGGCTGAAATATTCAGCAAAATTCCCCACTGGAATTACCACACAAGAAACAACCCCAATTCCATCTTCTCCCTAGCTCCCATGTGTGGTACGAAGGTACCACTGCATAGGCCCACATAGACCCTTATGGTGGCTTGATTTAGCACAATAATCCCACACAAAACAAAGCCTACGAAAAGCTCCAAGTCTCCAAAAAATGGTGGTCCTAGGCTCTCCCTAAAATCCCAACAAATTCCCAACCCCACAACTTGCTCCTCCAAATGATGTGTATTCCCCTTTTCTGCGTCCAATTTGTTGAACCAGCTCCATGAATTCGATAGGAAAACTCCCAAATCAAGTCAATTTTAGTGCAGATCACCTCCTTTGGTTGGCACTTCAAGTCCACTGAGGGTAGGGTGATATTCTTGCATGAAACTCTCGTGTGCTCAATGACACATGTAGACTTGGCTCTCAGCTCAAGCGTGCTAGTCAAGTGTGAATGTCAAATGATCAAAATATATTCAAATGATTAATTCCCCTCCTATTTTAGTTTTTGAGCCTCCAATTTCCCCATGTGGGCACCATCCATCGATTTCCCTCTCTCTCTTCCCTCCATGATAGTGTACTAGCCAAGGGGAGCATATTTCTCTTTAGGGTGGTCCCACCATCCACTATCAAAATGATTTTTCCCTTTTCCCTATTTTGGAGCCTTCTTTCACCTAAAAATTTAAAGTGGGGCCCCTCAACCCACTTTTCCTAAGTTTCCACCCAAATATTAACAAAATTGGTCAAAATTGATATTTCTCTTAACAACCTTGCTAAGTGGGAATATCACAGTCCTCCCCGCCAAGATGTTGCTTGTCCCCAAGAAACTACAAAGTTGGATGATGTAATATCTGCTCACCTTCCCAAGTAAAATCCTCATCTAAAGGTTCTTCCATCTGATTAGGAACTCCCTAATGACTCTACTCCTCAATCTCCTCTCCATGCTCTTCAAAATAGCCTCAGGCTCCAAAACTAGATGCCCATCATCATCTAGTGGGGGTACCTCCACGGTGGTTATCACATTTTGTCCTAGTACCTTCTTGAGGCACAAAATGTTGAAAACATTATTCACCTTGCTCCCAGGAAGAATCCCTAACTTGTATACCACCTCGCCAACCCTCCTGGTCACTCGGTATGGGCCATAAAAGTGTGTTTGTAGCTTCTTGGCCCCCTTTTGTCTCAGTGTAGATTGTTTCAAAAGGCTCAAGGTGCAAGAAGACTAGATCCCCCACCTCAAAGTGTCTCTCAACCCTGTGCCTATTTGCATAAATCTTCTGTTGGTTCTGGGTTGTCTGCAAATTATCTTTGAGAGCCTTAAGAATGTTTTGGCTCTCCTGTATCCAATCTTTGGCACTTGGGCCCAGATGTCTCAAAAAAAAATGTTAACGAAATATAAAGCATCATATCCATATAAAGCGTAGAAATGTGAGATACCAATGGACATGTGATAAGTAGTATTCTAGCAATACTCCCCCAAATGTAGTCATCTCGTCCATGCCCATTACTACCCTGTCACATAGTTCTGCAAATAACCCTCCATCCATTTGTTAACAATCTCAATCTTCTCATCGGTCTGGGGGTTGTAGCTGGTGCTGGGTGTAAGCTTTGTGCCCACCAACCTAAAGAGATCCTGCTAGAAAGCTTCCATGAGGCGGTTTTCCCTATCACTGGGAAGACCATGAAATCAGAAAACCTCCCTGAAGAACAACTCTATAACCTGAGAAGCAGAGTACCTAGCCGGAATAGTGAAGAAACGAGAATACTTCGTCAATATGTCCACCACCACATAGATGCAATCACAAACCTATGCCATGGGAAGTCCTGTGATGAAGTCCATGGAGATGCTATCCCACTTCCACTTTAGAAAAGAGAGTGGATGCAATAACCCTACTGGATGATTCAACTCCCCTTTGTTTCTCTAGAAGGCCTCGCACTCTTGTACATGCCTCATCACATCCCCCTTGAGGCCCTTCCATGTGAAGCACTCTTTGACTGTCCTATAAGTCTTCAGGAACCCTTGGTTCCCTAATAAAGATGAATCATGGTATGCATGGAGAATCCTCTCCCTCAACTGCGAACCTAGTACCAATAATATGCGCCCCTTGTAGTAGACGACATATTCCACTACCTAGTAGCACTCATCTGCATGAGTGGCCTCCAAGATCTCACACGCTCATTGATCCTCGGAGTATTCCACCAAAAAATTTTCCTTCCAATCATGGCAGATGCTCATGAGTTAAAGTGTCGTGAGCCTCTTGGATAGTGCATCTGTTACCACATTATGCTTGCCCTTGACATACTCTATGTCAAAATAATAGGCCTGTATCCTACTAACCCACTTATGTTGTCTATCATTAATGCCCTTCTACCCTTTAAAATCGAAAATATTTTTGTGATCAATCTTCACTCTAAACCTGTTTCCCACCAAGTACTTCCATAATTTGGCCAATGCATGCATAATGGCCAACATCTCCTTGTCGTGAATCGAGTACGGAGCTTCTAGCTCTCAAAAGTAATGGGATGTTCACCTTGTGACAGTACTACGCCCACGGCTTCGCCCGATGCATCACACTCCAAAGTGAACGATTGGGTGAAATCAGAAAGTGTCAATACCAAGAAACTGCTCATCACCTCCTTGAGGTTTTCAAATGTTGCATGTGTCATGTTTGTCCATGTGAATGCCCCATTCTTGTTAAATCAGTTAGGGGAGTTTCCAACTATGAGAATCCCTTCATGAAATTCCTGTAATAAGAGCATATGCCCACAAAACCCTTCAACTCGATCACATTCTGGGGCATCGGCCAATCCCGGATGGCTCAAATATTCTCCTCATGCACCCTTATGCCTTCCTCTCGAATGATGTGCCCCAAATAAAGCATCTTTGTTAACTTGAAATCACACTTGGACACCTTATCATAGAACTGATTCCCCTCTAAGATCTTGAGCACCCCTTCCAGATGCTACAAGTTCTCCTCCCATGTCCTACTATAGAGCAATATGTCATCGAAGAAGATAAGGACATAGCACCTCAGCTACCCACAGAATACATGGTTCATGCAGGATTGGAATGTGGATGGCATATTAGTTAGCCCAAAGGGCATCACCAAAAACTCAGTGTGCCCATAATGACAACGAAATGTTGCCTTGGGGACGTCTTGCTCACGCACCCTGATCTAGTGACACCCCGAATGCAAGTCTATCTCAGAGAAGTACTTATATCCTCAACGCTCATCCATCAAATTTTCGATTTGGAAAATGGGGTACTGGTTCTTCAACGTTTTCTTATCAAGGGTCTGGTAATCAATGCACATCCTCAGTGTGCCATATTTATTCTTCACCAGGACAATTGATGAAGCGAAAGGGTTAGAAATAGGACTGATATGTCTCAATGCCAACAAATCATGAATGGACCTCTCTATCTCATACCGATAAGCCTTGGGATATAAATATGGGGTCCTAATCACGGCCTGCACTCTTGTTTTGAGCTCAATTGTGTGCTCAAACCCCCTGTCAGGTGGTCATCCGAGCGGAATGTCCCCAAAAATTGTTGGGTACCTATCTAAAATAACTTGCACATCTAGGTGTGGTGGTTGGGGATTACCCCTTGCATCAAATACCCTCAGCTCCACTTCCCACTCTGTATCACTTTGTCTCAAATCAACCTCCATCCTGTGCGTTGACACTGTCTGTGGAGGGTATGAGTGCATGCCTCTAAATAAAACCATATTTCCGTCAGGCCCCATGAACTCCATCTCCAGCTTCAATCCCTTAGTATTAACTTTCCCAAGAGAGTACAACCACTACACACCAAGCACTATGTTGGTGTCAGGAACATCAACCATAAAAAATTGGTTCATCATAGAGTATTTCCCCATCACTAGTGTCATCCCGAGGACGTATCTAGTGCACTGCATAGTATGGTCTCCTGGTACCAATACAAAGAACCCCTCAAAGTAATCAGTGTGTATGCCCCTCCTCTCCACCATCTGGGCATCTATGAAATTGTGGGTAGCCCCACTATTCACTAGTACTGAAACACGTTTACCCTGCACCATGCCCATGATCCTCAAAGTTAGGTATTTTGACACTCCTCGAAGTGATGATATGACTCCTGTCATTGGAAAGAAAGCCCCCCCCCCCCCCCCAATTCCCATGACTCCTGGCAAGTGAAGCACAACTTCCTCCAATGAAGGTCCCTCCTAACCTCATCATCCAACTATCCACACCCATAGGTTTCTCTATGTAGTGCGGCCCTAGTGTCTCTCCTCCTCATCTGAAACATGGCTCTAGGGGGTATCTGCGTCTCGGTTTTAGGCAAACCATCTTGCAAGACCTGAGCTTTACTAATAGCATCCTACAAAGTGGTGGGTCTGTTGGACCTCACCAAGACCCTCAACGGATCTGCTAGCCCCCTCAAAAAAATAAAGACCCTCCTAGCCTCAGATAAATCTGACACCATCACGGACACTCTCAAAAACTCAGAGATATAGGCCTCAACACTCCCAGTCTGCTTGAGTTGTGTCAGCTCTCCAAATTTATCCTCCAAGTCTTTCCTCTCAAAATACTCCAGTGCCCTCCCGGTGAAATCCTCATAGGCCATAACACCCACATGTCCCATAGTGGTCAACCCATGGAACCACCAATCATGGGCTTCCCCCTCTAAGTGAAGTGTGATAATTTTGATTTCCTCCACCTTTGTCATCTGGTTGAGCTGGAAGTAGACATCTAGCTTCTCAACCCATGCCCTAGTTGAGCTCTTAGGCAAGCCATCAAAATTTGGGAGGAATAACCTCCCCATCGTGTGTTGTAGATTAGTTCCATGTGTGTAGCCTCCTCCACTCTATCCCCTCTTCTTATTGTTTCCCTTAAGTTGGAAAAAGTGCTTGGAGGTGATGGCCTCTCTGAAATCAGGCCCATAAGACTAATACTCTACAAAATAGCCTCCCATGGGAATTTCCTCTTGCCCTTGCGACCCTCCAACACCATATGCTAGAAATGTGGGGATGGTTCACCTAGGTGGTATGCTAGAAACAAGAGGTACATTGGGTGGATTCGCTGCATGGTGGTGTGAAGTACCCTAGCCTTCACCCAGATGAATCTCTCCCTGAATTCCCTTACCCTTGTTTTTGTTGTAGTTCTACTGCCTCAGTTCATCAATTCCCCTTGAAAAATCGTTGATGGCCTTCAAAAGGTGTTGGGATACTCATCTTATCTCCCTCAATATCCCCCATGTATGGCCTCTCAACATCTGACTCAACAATTACTGGATCATGAGTAATATGTAGCTGCCTTTCTTTGCTTCTATACCTTTTCCTCTCGTAAGTGACGTTCTGCTCATCCTCTGGTTTCATAAGTTGATAGTTTCTCCCACAAGCTGAGCCAAGACTATGAACTCAAATACCATTATAATATCCCTAAGGAAAATTAACAACGATAAACAAAGTATGCATATTAAAACACACATAAAGTTACACACAATATTAAACACCCATAAAGACACTAAAATTTGCGCATAACTGAGTGATGGAATTATGATAAATAGGGGGTACAATATGAGATCAAAATGTATGCACCTGAGATTTCCCTATGCAAGCTAACAAGACCCAGGTGATGAAATCAATTGCTCAACCACTAGGAAAATAACCCTCTCAAGTCTCTGCGTTGGTCCCAGAAACTACACTCATAGCTGCAAGAAATGGCTGCTAGGTTCTCCTCCAGCGCTCATAAAATTACGGGAATTTAACCCCAGTCTCCACATAAATAACCCACCAAGACCCAGAAAGGGTTTGGCCAAATGATGACCTCCAAATTTCAGCCCAATTAGCATGCCCTCCTCTAGTTGTTGGGTATATCGACCCACCTGAACATAACATTGTTGATGGCCCCAAAAATGGCTGCAATATTCAACAAAATTCCCCATTGGAATTACCCCACAAGAAACAACCCATATTCCACCTTCTCCCCAGCTTGCATGTATGGTACGAAGGCATCAATATGCAATCCCATTCATTCGGTGATGGTGACTTGATTTGGCACAATAGTCCCACCCAAAACGAAGCCCAGGAAAAGCTCAAAGTCTCCAGCAAATAATGGCCCTAGGCTCTCCCTGAAATCCCAACAAATTCCCAGCCCCACAACCAGCTCCTCCAAATGATGCATATTCCCCTTTTCTACGTCCAACTTATTGAACCATCTCCACGAATTCAATAGGAAAGCTCCCAAATCAAGTCAATTGTAGTGCAGATCACTTCCTTGAGTTGGCACTCAAATTCCACCGAAGGTAGGGTGAGATTCTCACATGAAAATGTCTTGTTCTCAACGACACATGTAGACTTGGCTCTCAAATCAAATATGTTAGTCAAGTGTGAATGTCAAATGATCAAAATATATCCAAATGATGAATGCCCCTCCTATTTTACTCTTTGAGCCTCCAATTTCCCCATGTGGGTCTCATCCATTGATTTCCCTCTCTCTCTTCCCCACATGGAAGCGTACTAGCCAAGGGGAGGGTATTCTTCTTTAGGGTGTTCCCACCATCCACTCTCAAATCGATTTTTCCCTTTTTCCCATGTTGGAGCCTTATTTCACCTCAAAATTGCAAGTGGGGCCCCTCAACCTACTTTTCCTAAGTTTCCACCCAAAAATTAACAAATTTGGTCAAAATTGATATTTCACTTAGCAACCATGCTAAGTGGGAAGAACACATCGGCAGAAGGAATCTGAATTATTTTTGAAGATTGATTTGTGATCATAATATCATCAGGTGTGCATCAAAGAATAAGACATCTACAAGACTACATTTCGTACAAGGTATGTGCACTATGAGTTTGTGGTGATTCCTTTTGGTATTACCAATGCTTTAGCCACTTTGGTATGAACAATGTGATGCACCTTTACATGGATAATTTTCTGATAGCCTTTGTTGATGATATATTAGTATATTCAAATAATGAGGAGCAGCATGCAAAGCACCTAGCAATGATATTGGGACTGTTGAGAGAGCATAAGTTGTATGCCAAGCTCAACAAGTGTATCTTCTTTCATTCTTATATTCATTACTTGGGACATGTTGTTTCCAAGGAGGGGACAACAGTGGATCCAGAAAAGATTAAGGCTATCCTGGAGTGGCCAACTCCGAAGAATGTGGAGGAGCTCAAATCTTTCATGGGACTAGCATGTTATTACAGGAGGTTGATCAAGAAATTATCTAAGATTGTCTATCCTATTATATCTTTGCAGAGGAAATGAAAGAAGTTTGAATGGACTACTGAGTGTGTAGCTAGTTTTGATCACTTGAAGGCCAATGGTTCGGTTTTGAAGATTGCAGATTCTGATAAGGAGTTTGTGGTTTGTACATATGCATGTAAAGAAGGACATGGTGGAGTCCTGATGCAGGAAGGATAGGTGATTTTATATGAATCATGGAAGCTAAATTAACATGAAAATAATTATGTGACTCATGATATTGAGTTGGAAACTATCATTCATGCATTGAATATGTGGAGACATTATCTCTTTGGCAAGATGTTCATCTTGATGAGTGATCACAGTGAAATGAGGAACTTGTTTGACCAACCCAAATTGAATGCGAGACAAACTAGATGGTTGGATACTCTCAGTGAGTTCGATTTCGAGATCAGGAACAACAAAGACAAAGAGAACTAGGTTGTGGGTGCTCTTAGTAGGAGAGTGAAAATGAATCATATTTCAGTTATGAGCTCTTATAGGGCATATTTGCAGGAGCGGATCTTGCATGTAGGGCAGCATGATGAGAGGTACCAACAACTAAAGCAGAGATTGCAACAACAAGGTGATAAGGATGAGGAGTATCACCTTATAACAAATATCTTGGTTAGATTCAAGAGCTGGATCTATGTGCCTAACAATGGTGAATTGAAGTAGCTTATTTTGAGAGAGTTTCATGTCAAGTTGTATTCATGCCACCCAGGATACCATAAGACTTTTCCAGCAATCAAGAAGTTTTATTATTGGCCAAATTTGAAGAAGGAGGTGGGTAAGTTTGTTGCAAGGTGCTTGGACTGTCAACAGGTAAAAGTTGAATGCAAACACCCATCTGGTTTCTTGTAGCCTATTACAATTTCGGAATGGAAATGGGAGGTCATTTCCATGGATTTCATTAATGGATTATTGAGGACATCAAGACATCATGACTCCATCAAGGTTGTGGTTGATAGGTTGAGAAAGGTACCTCACTTTTAAAAAAGTGAAGTCTACTAATTCAGCTAGTGAAGTGGCTCAGGTATTCATTAAGGATATAGTGAGGTTGCATGAAGTTTCCAAGAGGATTATATTAGACAGAGATTCCAAATTCACTTCCAGGTTTTGGAAGGAGTTGTTTGTAGGATTGGGGGTAGAGTTAACCTTCAATACAACTTATTGTCTACAAATAGATGGACAAATAGAGAGGGTTATTATGATTTTTGAGGATATGTTGAGGATGTATGGCATGCATCAATAGAGAAAGAGTGAGGAGTATCTTCCACTAGTGGAGTTAGCTTATAATATCGGGGATCAAGAATCCTTGAAGATGAGTCCATTTGAGGCTCTCTATGGGAGGAGTTGTAATAATCCTATCAATTGGAGTGGTCCAGTGAGTTGGGTGTTGATTGGACCAAATATGTTGAGAGAGATGGAGCAAGAGATGCACGTTATCAGAAAGAATTTGAAGGCAACACAAGATAGGTAGAAGAGATATGAAAATCAACATATGGTATTAAAGGAGTTTCAGGTTGGAGAGCATGTGTACTTGTGTATCAAGCCAAAGAAGATTTCCTTGAAGATTGTATCATGTGCCAAGTTGACACCTCGGTATTGCGTACCTTTTGATATCCTTGAGAGGATTGGACTTGTGGCCTACATAATTTCTTTGCCACCATCAGTGAAATTCCATGATGTTTTTCATGTTTCATTGCTTAAAAGATATTTACGAGATGATGATCACGTGGATGATTAGTCTATATTGCAGGTGGAACCAGAAGGAGAGTTCCAGCCACTGGCCAGAGTCTCAATGCATCCTACATTGAAAGAATCTCAAGCCCCAAAACTGAGTAATATAGCAAGTTAAATCGTAGTGGAAGCACATAGGGCCTGCTGAAGCTACGTGGGAGATGTCTAATCAGATGCATGCATTGTATCCTTATTTATTTACTTGTCGAAGAAAATGAGTTTTGGTAGATGTGTGTGTGTGTCATTATAAATACTGTATCGAGTTGTGTTTATAAAACTCCAATAAGTAGTATGTTAGTCATGTTATTAGTAGTTTGTCATTGTAAATACTGCATTGAGTTAGGTTATAAAACTCCATAAGTAGTATGTTTGTCAAGTTCAACAGTTTTGACTAGTCATAAGTGTCATAGAACATTGAGGATGGTGTTCCCCCAAGGGGGAGGGGTTTGTAACAACCCTAGGTTAAAGTTCCATGTAATAAATGGGCATTATAAAAGAAAAAAAATAAAACCTATGTCATGGGATACGTATTCCAAGCTTAATGGAGGAAAAAAACATTATATTGGGATCCACTTGTTGTTTATTATTGACTGTGGAAATTGACATTGGTATTGGAAAAGGAGAGTAACAATAATGACAACTTAATATAAGAAATAAAGGAAAATAGGAGAAAAGGAGAAAATGCATGCAAGGGTAAATGAAGAAAATTGAAGGAAAATAAAAGAAAAAGAGAGAGAGAGCATTCACACACACTTTTGTACATTCTAGCATTCACTCAGAGAATAGGATAACAAGAGAGATAACATTCACACACACTCTTGGACATTCTAGCATTCACTCGGGGAAAAGGAGAGTAAGATAGACAATACACACTTGGATGCAAGCAAGACACAGTGTTAGGTCCCTATAATACTAGTGTATCCCCTTATTATTGTTAGTGTAGCCCCCTTATTATTATTTTTCTATCCCTGTAGCCCCCATATTGTTATTATTGTGCCCTTACATTATTATTGTTAGGTCGACTCAGATTATAGTGTGACTCCATCGACTCCTATATATAGAAAGGAGGTTTTGTCATTTCTATCATCCAAGAATTGTTCATATATGTAATGTAAATGAGGTTTCCCTCTCTAAATGACTTATTTATAAGGCGTTGATCTCTCTTTTCTTCTATTTTTGGAGCTGGTTTCATAACATTTGGTATCAGAGCTTTGGATTCTAGGGTTTCGCTACTCCAAACAGGTCATTGTGGAATTTTCGCTATAATTTTTTTTCTACGAAGGTTCAGAAGCTGAAAATTTTACCACATGAAGCCTAAATCTTAAGGGACTTCGTGTAAAAATTTTAGATCTTGGTTCCCAACATTTTCCGAGATATGATATGTGGAAGTTAGGGTTTTTGCAAGCTCCCGAATTTCATCTAAAAGAGGTGACCTTGGGAAAATCACCATAACTCTGTCTCTGGTCATCGGATTGGAATTATGTAAAAAGTGGCTGAAATTGCACAAAATGTAGTTTCCTGTGTATTAATTTCATAGTTAAAGGAGGAAACAATGACACATGGCACAACGTACAAGTTCGCTCTACTAAACTAGTCCATAATTAGGTCATTGTGGGAGATTGAGCATAACTTTGGCTTAAAGCATCCAAATCAGGTCAGACCTATGGCATTCGAAACAAAATTCAGAGGGCTACTACGAGACCGAATTTCAGATATTGAAGATCCGAAATCATAGAGATAATTCAGTTTCAATATCGAGCTCCTCAAAAGAAAGAAAAAGGTGTGTATTTGTTTTTTTAAATTGCATAAATTTTGTTTGAAAAAATAGTTTGAAGTGATTCCAAGGGTATATTGAAGCATTTTTATCAGTATTGGGTTCTATAATGCCTCCCAAAAAATAATTACACGCAAATTAAGCCCTCAAAAACCTCTACTATGACGCATGAAGAGGAAGAATTGCAGTATGAGATATCAAAATTACGGTACAAAGTGCAACGAATTTCGATCTTACAAAGAGCAATCAAAGATGAAATAGATGGTTTAAAATTAAAAATGGAGGCTAAGTAGGATGGTTTGAAGGATCAAATGAAAGCTAATATGGATGATAAAATAGTGGAAGATCACATCAAGCATCAACGACAAGTTCTCTAACTCTCAAATGATAACCTAACTTTGGTGCATAATCGAATGAACCAACGAGAAGATCAACATCACAGCGAAAAAAGTTCTTAAGCAATCATAGAAACAAGAACTTGAAAATGACCAAATTGATCAATTTCAGAGTATCTCAGCAAGTGGAAGAACTTACCCGTTGAAGATTCCACATGGGAAGATGATAATTTTATACAGAAGTATCTAGAAATAATCAAGTCTTGAGGGCAACACTTGTTTGAAGGAGAGGGGAATGTTAGGTCCCTATAATACTAGTGTATCCCCTTAATATTTTTAGTGTAGACCCCTTATTATTATTTTTGTACCCCTGTTGATCTGAAATCACTGTATTAGTTTTTTTGTGCTAAGTGTCTTTTCAGTTTAAAAACATGTGCATAATTTCCTCTTTAGTTTGCATAAGGATTAAGGAGTTTGACCATGAATTCTAGATGATTTTTAGTGAATTAGATGCATAAAACAAGCTTAAATAACATTGAACAGTAGTGTAAAATAGATAAATAAGTCACCACGTGAAATTTACACAGCAGGCATGATGAAGTAGTTCACCCTTCCTGGGCTACATCTACTAGTCCAACTCCCAATGGCATGTCCATCTTTCATTATGCTCAAAATTTTGATATTACATGTAGTTATAATGCTCTAATGGTTGTTTTCTCTACACCAATGGCTCCATAATGCTCCAATTATTCAAAAATTACTCTTCATTCACTCAGAATGGTCGAAAATTAGGCCTCCTACACTTTTGCCCAGTTTCACCTAGGAAAGCTCCACTAAAAGTGGAGAACTCCACTTAACTGGAGTTAAAATTGGAGAGGCCGCCAAAAATGGTGCACCTATATCTCTTCCGCCGAATCTAACTACATGTTAAATCATACGGTTTGGGCGGTGGCCACATGTGCACCCCCAAAACTGTTAGTTACAAACGGTTAGCAGAACTGTCAGGCGGAACTTGCGTTTACACCACGGTTGAACGAATTTGAACTGCGGGTTAGGTATTGACCACGTGGTTTTGTCGTTTAACGCTGCCATGTGATATGCTTCGGTGAACCGCTAGCGGGTTGGAACCGCCGGCGGTTCCCAACCCCCAAATGCAAATGTAACAAACGTTAAATACAACTCGCAACCCAATATGGTTAAGAAACTCTTGTAGCGTTGATGGTAAATGATTGAGTGTGCCCAGTGGAGGTCAGGGGGTCGATTCCTGCGGACCCTCACAAAATTTTACTATGCAATTGAAGGGCCATGTGGTGGCCTCAGGGTTGGCCACATGGCAACTTCTGATTGGCCCTTCAAACCCCATACCAAATAACATTGTGACACTTGTCAAACCACGATTGGCCTGATGGAAATGAATATTTCGAGGAATATTCCCTTTTTTCTGACTGTGCATCCACCTTGCTAACTATGCATCCCAGTCAAACTTGGTCAAACTGTCGCAATTTTACCTATTTGGAATTTCGATCAAAACGCAATATCTTCCTCATACGACATCGATTTTTCGAACCGTTTGCGGCGTCGAAATCAAAAAGACGAGATCTACGCAACCATACTAGTTTTAACCCAGTCCTGTAACTTTGAATTTTGAGAAAAATTTGTGAACTCCTGATCATTCCTCCCCATTGGGAAACTTTTGGACCCTAAAAGACTCGATTACATGTTCAGTAGATGAGGGTATAGCTCCCTCACCTTTCCAACCTCCATCCATTTTTCCTTGCTTGGTTTAGTGCCTTTGATCCCAACTCAAAGGTAGTCAATGCTTCCCCTCTTTGATGCTCCTGCCCTCCTGTCAAGAATTGTATCTTCTTTGAGGTCATCCAGAAATTCTGGCGAGAAATCCTCAATAGAAGGTAGTTGAACATCACTTCCTTGATCATTGATTAAAGGTGGCTCATACAAGCGTAAGTTTTCAACATTAGCAATTGAATACATTTGCATGTAAGAAGGAAAATCAAGTTGGAATGCATTATTACCAACTTTCTTTAGATCTTGAAAGGACCATAGCGAATGGGTTTGAGATTTTTACCTTCCCCTTTCATCCTTTCTTTTCTAATGTGCAACCATACCTCATTTCCCTCTTGAAAATTGTGATCAACCTGGTGTTTGTCATGCCTCTCTTTGTATTTTATTTGACTTTTCTCAAGTTGTTCTTGACCGTGTTAATGTATAATCTAAATTTTCTCAATGAAATTCTGAGCCTTATCAAAGTCACTATGGCCATCAATTGCAACATCCTTCCCAAAGATGAAATCTAATGGCAATTTTGGCAAAAACCCAAAGCATACTTCAAAAGGTGAGGTTTGTGTTGAAGAGTGCTTTGCCCGGTTGTAAGCGTGTTGAATGTAATGTAGTTTTTCATCCCACAACTTAGGATGTTTGCTGCAATATCCTCTCTATAGACCCATAATTGTTCTGTTCACCACCTCGGTTTGTCCATCTATTTGTGGATGAAAAGCAGTACTCTTTTTCAACATTGTGTCCATCATTCTCCATAGATTTGACCAAAAATTACCAATGAACTTGGAATCCCTGCCACTGACAATAGAAGTTGGAAATCCAAAATGAACCAAAACGTTTTGAAAATAAAGTTCAGTAGTTTGTTTTGCAGTAATTGTTTTCTTACATGGCATAAGTATACCCATTTTACTGAATCTATCCACAACTACAAAAAGATAATCATGTTGCTTTCTTGACATAGGTAGACCTCCAAAAATGTCCATGGAGACACTCTCTCATGGCCTTGATGGTACCGGTAGTGGTGTGTACAATCCAAGATTCCTATTACTAGGTTTACTTGTTGCACACATAGAACAACCTCTTATAAAATGTGACACGCTATCTATCATGTGAGGGCAATAACAATACCTTTGTAGATGCACCATTGTTTTGCTTACCCCAAAGTGTCCAACAATAAGAGAAGAATGAGCTTCTTTCATGACACTTAGCCTCTCTCCTTGTGGGATACATAGCTTGCCCAAATGAAACAACAAATTTTTATGCATGTGATAATATTTTTCTTCAACTTGATTCCATTCTCTCAAACTAGCATACACATCTTGAAAATCAATGTCATGTGCATATTGTTCTATGTAACTCTCATGTACAACATAATCATTTTTGAGTAAAGTAGAAGCACTAATGATTGGTATTGAAAGTGTATCTACAACTTTATGGAATATACCTTTCTTGTACCTTATAACCAAGTGAAACTGTTGAAGAAATCCCATCCACCTGAAATTTCTTGATCGCTGCAATTTTGTTTGCGACTGCAAGTACTGTAATGGTTGGTGATCGGTGTGTACAATAGTCTCTTTACCCATCAAGTAGTGTTTCCACTTCTTGCACTTTGTACCAACGCATATATTTCTTTGTCATATGTAGGATAATTAGTCACAGCACCATTAAAAGTTTCTGAATGAAAGGTGATAGGCTTACCATGCTGCAAAAGTATTGCGCCCATGGCATAATCACTAGCATCGATTTGTATCTCAAATGGTCGTCTCAAATTTGGTAATGCAAGGAATAGAGCTAAACTGATCTTGTATTTTAAAGCTTCGAAAGCTTGTTGTTGTTTTCCTCCCCATTGGAAGCCTTTCTTCACACTTTTCATTGCATGCATAGGAGCTGCGATGGAATAAAAGTTAGCGATAAACATCCTCCAATATTGAGCTGCACCTAAGAAACTTCTTACCTCGATAACTGTTTTGGGTGTGGGCCAATTCACAATGGATTCCACTTTAGAAGGATCAATCCTCAATTCTCCTCCTCCTACAATATGTCCCAAATAGACCAAAGAAGTCTTTCCAAACTCACATTTTGACATCTTAAGAAACAATTTCTCTTTCTTCAAAATATCAAGCACTCTATTCACATGCAAGACATGATCTTCCCTTGTTTTGCTGAAAATAAAAATGTATATAAGTAC
Organism: Pinus albicaulis; assembly: GCA_034641835.2. Classification (NCBI taxonomy): domain Eukaryota; kingdom Viridiplantae; phylum Streptophyta; class Pinopsida; order Pinales; family Pinaceae; genus Pinus; species Pinus albicaulis. The sequence continues at coordinate 629,547,031 of CM076570.1, forward strand.
ACAATAACAAATTCATCAAGGAATGGTCACAAAACATTATCCATGACTCACTTGAAAGTTGTCGGTGCATTACATAAACCAAAAGGCATAACTAGCGACTCAAAGAGTCCTTGTTTGGTTTTGAATGAAGTTTTCCATTTATCACTTTCTACAATTCTTACTTGATGATATCCACTTCATAAATCTAACTTAGTGAAAAACTTTGCTTCTTTCATCTGATCATGCAAATCATCTATTCTTTGGAGTGGGTAACGATTTTTTACCATAATATTGTTCAAAGCTCGAAAATCTACACACATGCGCCAAGTCCCATCTTTCTTTGGTATCAAGACTACAGGTGAACCGCATAGCGATGTGCTTGGCCGTATGATTCCTTTATCCAACATCTCTTTGATTTGCCTCTTTATTTCAACATTCTCCATTATCGACATGCGATACATACCGATGTTTGGAAGAGGACAATCTTGCTACAACTGAATCTCATCTTGAATTTCCCTTTTTGGAGGAAATCCTGTGGCCTCCTCAAACATCTCATGATGTCCATTAACCACATCATATAAATCTGATTTCAAATTAGGATCACATCCCTTGAAAGATTCATGATTAAAACGGCTTTAGGCTTAATCATAAGAAGAACAAAATCCTTACTTGAATTTACCAGCCTCTTTACATGTCCAGCATTTACCAAGCAATGTTTGTCTTCTTGCGATGTGCTCTAACAATGAACTCCTTGCCATCTTTAAACAAATGATACTTGTTATCATGGCGATAGAAGATTACTTTCCTATCATACAAGATACAATACCAGTTATGTCAAGCAGAACCACATCTAATTCAACTGTGTCAACAAAGCTTGCAGTGATTTCAAACCTCAATATACATTTATTTGAAACCTGTAGATTTGCATCATTACAAATCCAACCCAATGGATATGGTTTTGGATGTGGTATGGTCTCAAGGTTAAGTTTTTTGACCAAATATTCAGAGATTAAGTTTTCTTGTGACCCACTATCAAACAATGTGTCAATCTTGGTATGCTTGGATATGACCCTCACATGAAACAATTCTATTCTTTCTTCTTCATTTGGAGTATTTATGTGATATTTTGATGTACTGGTACTAGGTTTAGTTTCAATATCTTTTCCCTTCATGTTCTTCAATCCTATGGCTGTAATTTTAGATTCATCACCTGAATTAGATCCTAAATCATGTCGAGTTGTAGTAGCATTTTTATGTTTCCCTTTGTTTTTGGGTTTCTTTGGCCTCAATTTAGGATGTAATTTCCATCAATGAGTTTCATCATGGCATTCTTTTGAACAATGTTTACAAATCACTTTTTCTCCCTCTTTCTTAACAGATGCATTCTTTTTTTTTTACCTTTTGAGGCTTTTTCCTTGGCTTTACCCTTAAAAGGTTTCTTCCTACCCTCTTTACAAATGTTCTTCCTTCTAGCTTCTAGACGTGTGGCTTGAACACAAACTCCATCTAGACTGGTGGGGTTAAACATGAGAATAGTATGTTTTAGGTAGCAGTGTAAGCCTCCTATGTACTTTACCAAAGTATCTTGGCTCTGAAAATCCACCACTAATAAGAGAGCTCTTTTCCTATATTCTTGGGTGTATTCTTGCACAATTTGTCCCTTTAATTGCCTAAATTTCTGCCAGTTCATGATGGCTTTCTGCATATGAGCTAATGGATAAAACTATTGTTTAATAGCAGTAATGAAATTTAACCATGATAATAATATTACCATGTTTCTTGATTTCCTCCTTTGTCTTGGATTCCCACCAAACAAGAGCTGCATCTTCCATTCTCAAAGAAGCTAATTGAATTTTCGTATCATCATCTTGAAGGTTCTGTATTCTCAAATAGACCTCCAATTGTCTAATCCAATTATCTATCATGTTTGCATTTATTTCACCATTAAACATTGGCAATTCAAACTTAATATAAAGTTTAAAAAAAGGATTTTTACCAGTGCTCTTGGACTTGTGTGGTTGAAGTACTGAAGAAGTAGTAGAAGATGATGATGATGATGAGGGTGAGGATGATGGCTCTCCATTGCCTCCATTTCTTCCATTTCCCTTATTTGACTTGTCTTCATCATGTTGACCTCCTGAAGATCCTTGTCCTTCCTTTTGAAGTTTAGATCCTTCTCCTTCCAGTCTCTCATTCCTTTCTTGATAAAGGATTCTAACCATGTCAGTCATGTCAAGAAATGCTTTCCTGGACACTCTTTCTTCCTCCTCAGGGTCAACTTCTTCATGAATTTATCCTTCCTCTTGAGGCATGCTTAATGGAGCTTCTACTTCTTTAGGAGGTGAACTAGGTGGTGGAGATTGTGGAAATCTTTCTATCCTTTGCTTTGGCTCCTTTGGAGACCCTTCTACTTCCACCAATTTGTCTTCTCCTCTTTTGATCTTGAGCCTTGTAAGCATCTAAAACTTGCAAACAGTTAAACAATTCTTTGCACTGAACAACACCAGAGAATAAACTCTAGCTCTGATACCAATCTGATCTGAAATAACTGTATTAGTTTTGTTGTGCTAAGTGTCTTTTCAGTTTAAAAACATGTGCATAATTGCCTCTTTAGTTTGCATAAGGGTTAAGCAGTTTGACCATGAATTCTAGATGATTTTTAGTGAATTAGAAGCATAAAACAAGCTTAAATTACACTGAACAACATTGTAAAACAGAGAAATAAGTCACCACATGAAATTTTCACAGCAGGCATGATGAAGCAGTTCACCCCTCCTGGGCTACATCTGTTGGTCCAGCTCCCAATGGCATGTCCATCTTTCATCATGATAAAATTTTTGCTATTAAATGTAGTTAAAGTGATATAATGGATATTTTATTTGCACCAATGGCTCTAGAATGCTCCAATTAGTAAAAAATGACTCTTCATTCACTCAGAATGGTTGAAAATTGGGCCTCCTACACTTTTGCCTAGTTTCACCTAGAAAAGCTCCACTAAAAGTGGAGAACTCCACTTAACTGGAGTTAAAATTGGAGAGGCCGCAAAAAATGGCACACCTCTATCTCTTACGCCGAATTTGACTCTGTTTTAAATGCCACGTCTTGGGTGGCGGCCACATGCGTACCCCCAAAACCGTTAGTTACAAAAAATTACCGGAACTATCGGGTGAAACTTGCATTTAAACCGTGGTTGAACGAGTTTGAACTATGGATTGAAGCTAGCAGGTTAGGTATTGACCGCGTGGTGTTTTCGTTTAACACTGCCATGTGATATGATCCGGGGAACCGCTAGCGGGTTGGGACCGCCGGTGGTTCCCAAACCCCAAATGCAAATGTAACAAACGTTAAATACAACTCGCAACCCAATATGGTTTAGAAAATCTTGTAGCGCAGATGGTAAATGGTTGAGCGTGCCCAGCAGAGGTCAGGGGGTCAATTCTTGCGGACCCTCACAAAATTTTATTATGCAGTTGCAGGGCCACGTGGTGGCCTCAGGGCTGGCCATGTGGCAACTTATGATTGGCCCTTCAAACGTTGTACCAAATAACATTGTGACACTTGTCAAACCACGATTGGCCCAGTAGAAAGGTATATTCAAGGAATATTCCCTTTTTGCTAACTGTGAATCCACCTTGATGACTGTGCATCCTAGTCAAACCTGTTCAAACTGTCGCAATTTTACCTGTTTGTCATTTCGATCAGAACACAATATCTTCCTCATACGACATCGATTTTTCGAACCGTTCACGTCACCGGAATTAGGAAGACGAGATCTATGCAACCATCTTGGTTTAAACCCAATCCTGTAATTTTGAATTTTGAGCAAAATTTATGAACTCCTGATCACCTGTAGCCCCCATATTATCATTATTGTGCCCTTACATTATTATTTTTGGGTCGGCTAGGATTATATTGTGACCCCATGGACTCCTATATATAGAAAGGAGGTTTTTTCATTTGTATCATCCAAGAATTTTTCATTTATGTAATGTAAAGGAACTTTCCCCCTCGAAGTGACTTATTTAAAAGGCATTGATCTCTCTTTTCTTCTATTTTTGGAGTTGGTTTCATAACACACAATTAAGAAATCAAGGAATAATCAAGGGAGCCTAAGAGGAAGATTGGATAGTAGTAAGCAAGGGCATAAATCAAGCAGAGAAAGAGCAATCAACAAAAGAATTTTGCAGGTAATATGTTGCATGTTTGGTTATCTTGTTGGGATGTGAATGCATGGTTTATGCATTCTTTTATTGGTCATGTTTGTTTTCATTGGCATGGAATTTGGATGGATTGACAATGGTCTACAACCTTGCCTTTGTCATTTCTTGGACAACCATGGTATAGTGGGTTTTAATTTTGGTTGACCTTTAGATTGTCAGTGGATTCATATATGATTGGGGTGGTCTCAAGAAAATTCCAAGGGTTGAAGGTGGAGATGGTTTTCTCTGGGAAGTTCTGGACAGGTGCGTGGAGACAAGAAAATTCCTCTAGGTATGGTGAAGAAATCATGAGACATCCAAGATTGTTTTGGTTTTGGTGATTTTTTGGACCAGTTAGGTGAAATCACTATGGCTTGAGGGTGGAGGTGGTTTAACCTTTGGATTCCTTGGTTGATTTTTCTTTGGTTTATCCCATGTGATCCCATGTTCATACTTGGAATATGGAACAAGGGTGATTAGTTAAAAGAAATATTTGGTTCAACCCAATCTATGGTTAGGTGGTATGTGGAAGTCAATAACTTGGTTTGTTTTATGCATATGACAGTATGTGTTATTTCTTATTGAGATCGATGAGCACACATATTGCTTATTGTGTTGATTATATGAATGGTTGTCATGGATTCATTCTAGTTAAATGCTAGTTATAGGCATGGTACACTCTTATCTTATCTTATGATGTTCTTTTTTTATGGATCTTGTTCATGGTTTGATAAGTTATTGGATGGGTATATGAATGCATGAGCTAACAAGAGTTTTTTGCAGCTATCCTGAGAAGGAAATATGCCTTCTTGATGATTCTTTGATGAAACTAATGAAACTAATGAATAGAAATGCATTCATGACCTACGTGTTATATTTAAAAAGTGTTTGTCTAAATTTTTATCATATGTTGGATAATATTAGACAAGATCTAAGCTTAAGGATAGATTATGCATAGTTGTAATTATCATTTATAGAGTCATGGAAAATTCTGGGCAGTTCTGGGCAATGGCCTGTAGGCTAGCCTTGAAATTCTAGCATTGAATCTGCGGACGCAAACAGAAAATTGGAAGATATTGGCTGTAGTTGCATGGAGGATGGTTTGTGCGTGTTAAAAAAGGCCTTTGGCTACACCCACAAGACTGCATGTGTGCGATTGAGTTGTAAATTTAGGTAAAAAGTGGTTCCAACTCAAAGGAAAGGTCACTAGTGGAAAGTGTATGACTTCTGGGTGGGTGTTGCAGTAAGTTTGGTACAATTTGGTAAGTTAGGCCCCATTTCCATAAAAAAATATTGGAGGTCGAGTCATGCATAGTAACTCTCAGCTCATGTTACCCTGGTAAGCTTGTAAAAGTGGGTAAATGTAGGGTGGGGTGTTACATTCTATGTTTCTATCATTTAAAAAATTCATTTATTATTTTCCATTTTTTTCCCTTTGTCAATCAACAACTTTCATCAAGATATAATCAAATTATATCTTTTTAGCAGATTTGTCAAAAACGTTGTAGCCTCACTCCGATTGGATTTGTTGGCCAACAAGTACAAGAAAAAAGTTCGAGATAACAAAAAAAAAACTATAAGTCCACATATCAACAACCCATAAGACCCAAAACTGAGAAAAATACAAAAAGTAACCAATCCTCTTCATCATTATTAAGCATTGTTTAGTTCTAGAGCTACATCATTACCCTCACCATGACGGTGGAAAACATCATGCACATGTGATTCCATATGCGCCATGCGCCCCTCAAAGCTATCCATTCTTTCCTGAAGGCATTTTTGGCCTCTGTGGAGGGGCTCTTGGAAGTCCATGATATGCCACTAGTTGTGTTGGATGTCATTGGGAAAACTAATCATCTCATTCTGATCATCATGTCGTTGTTGAGCTTGTTACTCCATACCTTCCTGGATAACTCGAATTTGGGCTTCCAATGAGTCAAAGGGTGGCAATAAATCTACTCAACCAGAAGAGTCTCATGACGTTTGATCAATGTCCCCTGCATCGAATGGTGGGTCAATTGAAGGGTGATTTCCATGGCCACGCTACCCTCCCCCATGGTGTGGGAATGCCCGCTAACGCAACATGATAATGGCAACCCCAACACTGAAAAATTCAGAAGCCAAACAACTAGGACCCACAGACCAGACCAATCCCTCGCAAAACCATATGTTTACCTCACCGGGTCAGGGAGGGCTAGAAAGAATCAGGCACATGTGACTGCATATGTGTCATGCACCCCTCAAAGCTATCCATTCTTTCATGGAGGAGTTTCTGGCCTTTGTGGATGATCTGAGATCTTTTTCTTATCGATGCATTAAAGAATTACATATAACAGAGCACTTAAAATTATGAAACATAAGCACATAAGACGAAGAGAACATAGAACATAGCATGTAGGAAATCAAGACACCAACAATTTTATTATGGAGTTCGTCCAATTTGGACTACGTCTCTGGGCCCTGCTCAATAGTGGGGAGGCCTTCATTCATTAATTGGCAACAAGAAGAATATGTACAAGTAAAATTTCATAAAGCACCCTTATACCTCCAATCTAGAGAATGGCCAAAAAATGGAGAGCTCTAATGTAGAAACGGACATCATCATTGATTTCTTGTCGCCAAGAGGTGTAAAATCGACATGAAATTTGTCCCAAACTAACACTGGCAAGTTCTACGCCCCAGGGAATATTTTTGATGCTGTCAATATTCCTTAGGCATGGTTTCGTCCCTCTAGCCCGCTCGTGGTTCTGCTCCGCTCCTTGCTATGCGTGGGCGCACTGCAGAAATAAGTGTTTTTATATAATTTGGTGGGCGGAATTTACAAAGCGCGACCACTTGGCGCAATGGTAAAAGTGGCAAGTTGTTAAGGGAAGGTCGGGGGATCGAATCCCGCCTCCCCCCGAAATCTCGCATTGGTATAATTTTTTGGGCCGTCGTTTTATGGTGGTTGCATTGCATATTGTTTTATTGGGGTCGCTCGCTCGGGGGTCGACCACGTGGGTCGGGCAGGTTCGACCCCCACCAGTCCCCTATTCTCCAGCCTCTGGTAGTGGGTTATACATATATTAATAAGGTGGGTGGTGTCCGCTCCACACGGCCCTGACCCAACCTCCTCAATTTTAATACATATCATTTGGGCTTCTGCTGGGGGTGGCGGGATTTGGCCACCTGCCACCTTGATTTTAATTATATACCATTGTAATGAGTGGTGCGGTGGCGGGATAATTTTTTCTCTTTTTAAAAGGAATTGTTTATTTTCAATTTTTTCCAAAATAAGGGTTATTAGGCAATTTAAAGAGGCCGCGATTTCGCCCGCTCTCGGGTGTTGGGTTTCCTGCCAGTTGACGGTGATATTGTGGGACATTTAAACTTGGCCCACTACCTAACTTTTACTTGCCTTTACTTCTCCATACAAGATTGGATTGGAGATTCGTTCGCATCATTAGAATTAGGGCGACGAGCACTTCAATCTAAACCTGGTTCGAGAGCAATCTGACCACTTTGAATTTTGACCATTTCTGAGCCCTCTTGGTCTCCTAAGGGTGTTTGGAGCCACCTGGATCAATCCTCCCCATTGAGGAGCTTTTGGACCACCAAAATCAATAACACATCCAACATACTGCTTGTGTCCTCGCCAAACCACACTTTCAATCACCTACACGCAAATCTGGTACATCCTTTGCAATCATATACAAACCATACTTGACTCAATCAACCCCAAAGTTTCCAACAGTTTATAACAAACACTTTTGGTCAAGGATTACATAATAGAAACCAATACTTAATCTACTCATAAAGAAAGGCCAAAAATATCATCATTGCATTTCGAAGCGATGGAAGACACACCATCACTTTTCCATTTATTCGCAACTCATGATTTATAAACTATGCCCATAACAAACTAATACCTCTAAAAAAACCATCTATTACTTAATAAGGTAAATAGGTCATCTCCCTGTGGTGGATTTTCTTGTGGAATATCTTTGATGACTGGATTCTTCATGGGTGATTTTTGGGCCTGAAGTGTTTGACATGCAGATTTCTAGTGTTTATCCTTATGGCAATGATGCTTCCTCTTCCAGACTTTCTATATCGTCTTGGAACCCTTCCTCCAAATGTGCCTCTGATAAGTGTTCATGGATCCCTCACTGTCACTGGAATGTGATGAGGCACCCTCATCATATGTCGTTGGTGGTTGTTGGATGTTTTCGAGCATTCCCCAACTTCCTTCCTGACAGACCCAAGTCCTGCATGATGGGATAATTCTTCTACTTTGATAGGGTTTATGATTCCTTGGTCATTAATGCTGAGGCCCTTTCCTTGATACCCCATTTTCTTTAACAGTTTGGATCCGATACCTGTAATATATTTTTCAAAACCAACGAAATCATCATCATGAAAAGTATATGAAATCAAAGGATCACTTTTTACCTCAAGGGGGTTATGCTGCAGCTTTTCCAAGCCCTCGTCGTTAGCTTGCAACTGGCGTAGAAACCTTTTTTTCTCCTTTTCAGCTTCATGTAGGTGTCTCCTTAGCTCAGTATTCTCTGCTTGAATGCTTTGATTGATCTCCACAAGTTCCTGGATCCATGACGCATTGGGAGACCTTTTCGTTGTTGGTACACTATCTATTGAAATTTTTGTTTCATCGCCCGAATCTGAACCCAAATCAATGGGTCCATCTATTGTGATTCCAAGCGCTGCAATCCTCCTTTCATCACCGAAATCTAATCCGAAGTCAATTGGTCTTCCTCGTGCAACTCCCGCATCCGTGATCTTCCCATCTTCCTCTAATTCAGACTTTTGATCTTGTTGCGTGGTGGAAACTCTTTTCTGCCTCTCCTTTTTGTCATCCCTCTTAGGTCTCAGCTCAGGGTACAATTTCTAGCAGTTCTCTTCGTCATGTCCCTCTTTCTCACAATGTGTCAAGAGGGCTTTGCTCCTCTTCTCTTGGTTGTTGCAGTTCTTTTTGGGTGGTCATTTTTTTCATGCATCCCCTTGCCTTCAAGATGTATGGCCTTCACACTGGTCTCATCAATAGTAGCTTGCAAACAATAATATTGAATGCCTTATGTAGCCATGTAAAGAATCGATATACTTAGTCACAATATCTGGTGAATCTAATGGAATGTCTAAGTTCAATGCTTGTTTTCTAAATTCTTTAGTGAGCTTTTGCACATTTTTCCCATTGCCTTGCTTAAGGTGTTTCCATTCCATTAATGCCTTTTGCTTATAGCCCAATGGGTAAAACTGATTTTTCAATGCATAAATAAAATTTGACCATGAGGAGAGAAGGTTACCTAGATTTTTGCTACCTTGTAATTTTCTCTCCCACCAAACAAGAGTGGTGCCACCCAGTCGAAGGGATGCCAACTGGATCTTTGCCTCGTCTTTCTTGATCAGTTGAATCTGGCCGTAGATCTCAATCTTTCTAATCCAATTGTTGAGTTTTTCCACATTACATTCTCCTATATACATAGGCAAGTCAAACTTTACATCTAGTTTGAGGAAAGATTTCTTAGATGTATGCCTATGACGTCTACGAGAATGATGAGAAGAAGAAGAGGAACTATCACTAGAAGATGGAGAGGGAGGGGGCACTTCTCCACCATCTCCATGATTTATTGATCCATGATCATCTGCACCTTTCTTCTCAGGCTTGACTGTCTTTTCATACTTTGTAAACAATTTTTCTACTTTCTCTGCCATGTTGTAGAATTTCTTGTGGCAATTCTGCTCTTCTTCCCAACGAGCTTCTTCATCTTCCATGTCTCTTCTTTGTGGTGCACGTCCTACTTCGAGATTTTTTAGGTTCCTATATTACTAGTATAGTCCCTTATTATTGTTAGTGTAGCCCCCTTATTGTTATTGTTGTACCCCTGAAACCCCCATTTTGTTATTACTTTTCCCTTACATTATTATTGTTAGCTTGGCTAGGATTATATGGTGACCCCATGGACTCTTATATATAGAAAGGAGGTTTTTTCATTTGTAGCATCCAAGAATTGTTCATTTATGTAATGTAAAGGAGGTTTCCCCCTTGAAGTGGCATATTTATAAGGCGTTGATCTCTCTTTTCTTCTATTTTTGGAGATGGTTTCATAACATTTGGTTTCAGAGCTTTGGATTCTAGGGTTTCGCTACTCCAAACAGGTCATGGTGGAATTTTCGTTATGAATTTTTTTCTACGAAGGTTCAGAAGCTGAAATGTTTACCACGTGAAGTTGAAATCTTGAGGAACATCGTGTAAAAATTTCAGATATTGGTTCGAAATATTTTCGTAGATATGATCTATGGAAGTTAAGGTTTTTGCACGCTCCCGAATTTCATCTAAAAGAGGTGACCTTGGGAAAATTGTCATAACTCTCTCTCTGAGCATCGGATTGGAATTATGTAAAAAGTGGCCAAAATTACACGGACCATAGTTTCCTATGTATCAATTTCAGAGCCGAAGGAGGAAACAGTGACATGTGGCACATCGTACAAGTTTTCTCTAATGAACTAGTTCATAATTAGGTCATTGTGGGAGATTGGGCATAACTTGGCCTTGAAGCATACAAATTAGGTCATACCTATGGCATTCGAAAGAAGATTCAAAGGGAAACTATAGGACCAAATTTTAGATATTGAAGATCCGAAATCACAGAGATAATCCAGTTTCAATATCGAGCTCCTCAAAAGCAAGAAAAAGGTGTGTATTTTTTTTTTCAAATTGCATAAGTCTTGTTTGAAAAATCAGTTTGAAGTGAATCCAAGGGAATATTGAAGCATAGATATTAGTATTGGGTTCTAAAATTCCCCCTAAAAAGAATTCAACACCCATTAAGCCTTCAAAAGGCTCTACTATGACTCATGAAGAGGAAGAAGCGCAACATGACATATCAAAATTACAAGAGAAAGTTCAAGCAACAAAAAATGAAATGGAAGTTTTAAAGAAAGGCATGGAAGCTAAGATGTATTGTTTGAAGAAAGGAGTGGAAGATAAGATGGAAGGTTTGAAGAATGGCATGGAAGCTAAGATGGATGAAATTGACGAAAAAATGAAAGACAACATGGAAGACATGAAGAATGATCTGAAAGAAGACATGGAAGGTTTGAAGGAAGGTTTGACAAAGTTGATACAAGAAATGATTCCTAATGGTGAAAATATAGTAGATGAAAATCATTATGAGAAAAAAATTAATTTTAATCGTGATTTCATAAACTATAATGTTGGTTGGAAGACCCACCATATTCCAAAGATCGATATGAGGAAGTTTGATGGCAATGATCTCGTAACATGGATAATACAAATGGAGCAATATTTTGATCTCAATAATGTGAAAAACACACAAAATGTATGCATTGAAACTTTACATTTAGAACAAAATACATTTGTATCGTATCGATGGCTTTTCTCTCGTAAAATAATTGTCACTTGGTCAATTTTTACGGAGGAAATGATAGCACATTATGAGGATACAAAGAGCAACACCTTCTTTATCCAATTGATAAATCTCAAACAAAAGGGTTCAATAGTGGAGCACATTGAGGACTTCCAAAAATTGAATATAAGGGTAACTGATATTCCAGAGGAACACATGATTGATGTCTTCATAGGGAATTTAAAGGAAAACATCCAACATGAGGTTCGTCTTTGGGAACCTGATTCATTGGAGAAGGCATTTAGGTTGGAAAGAAAAATTGAAAGTAAATTTATGGCAGCAAGGAAGCCTACCACTAACATCTATAAAGATGGAAGTGTTGCTACTCCTAGATTTCCACAACCTACAAGGTTGACACCACAACAATTGGAAGAACAAAGGGAAAAGGGCTTTGCTACAGTTGTGATAGCGAATACACTAAAGGTCATAAATGTGCTGAGAAGAAATAATTTTACATAGATTGTGAAGAGGAGGAAGAAAACGAACAAGAAACTTCAAAAGAAGAGGATATTCACCAGGAACCAACCCTAAAGAAAGAAGAAATGAGTCTGACCATGTCCTGTAATGCATTGGCAGGAATTACCACTCCTCAAACTCTCAAGATAGAAGGACATCTCAAGAATTAAAAGGTAATAATTTTGATTGATTCAGGTAGTACCCATAATTTTATTCATTGTAAGGTAGCCAAGGAATTGAATTTCTTCTTATAACCAACACCATAGTGTCAAGTGATGGTTGCAAATGGAGGGACTATAAATTGCTCTGGAAAATGCCATAATATCAAGCTAACCATGGGGGAATATGTATTGAATAGTCCAAAACTTTCCATTCCAATTGGAGGTGTTGAAGTTGTACTAGGAGTATAATGGTTACAATCGTTGGGGATGGTAGTTTTTAATTTTCAAGAACTTTTCTTGAATTTTTTTTTTTTGGAAGGAAAGGAAGTTGAATTACAGGGTATTGCAGGAAGCTAGGAAAGATAATAAGCTCTAATGTCATGACAAAGCTTCTGAAGAAAGAACAACAAGGCGTAATTTCACAATTATGCTCACTAGAAGTTCCAACATCAAAATAATTTATTTCTCCATATCTCCAAAATGTCTTGGACAATCATTCCAAGGTGTTTGAAACTCCCAAAGGACTCCCACCTTTTCGTGATAGAATTAGAGGCTGATATAATTCAACCGAATCAAAGTTCTTTCTCTGCTCCAGTAGTATTGGTGCACAAGAAGGATGGATCATGGTGCATGTGTCTAGATTATAGGGAGCTCAATAAGCTTACTATTACAGATAAATTTCCCATTCCTGTGATTGATGAATTATTGGATGAATTACATGGAGCAATTTATTTTACCAAGTTGGATCATCGTTCAAGATATCATCAAATTAGAATGAAAACTAAAGATATTCTGAAAACAACATTTCGAACTCATGAGGGTCATTATGAATTTTTGGTCATGCCTTTTGGCCTTACCAATGCACCCTCTACATTTCAAGGGTTGATGAATTCCATTTTCAAAGCCTTCCTTAGAAAATTTGTGTTATTATTTTTTAAATGATATACTAATCTATAGTTGGTCTTGGAAGGATCATGTTCAACATGTTGACGGGGTGCTCAAACTATTGGAGGAGAAACAATTATATACAAAAACCTCCAAATGTTTCTTTATAGTACAAGAGGTGGAATATCTGGGTCATATTGTATCTCAAGGGGGTGTTAAGGTAGACCCTGATCTGAAAATGGGTGGATAACTTGAAATGCATATGCACAAGCACCTTCCACTCAGTAAAAAAAATAAATGATCGTGCTTATTCATGACTGTGCGGAATTTTATACTTGAAAAAGGTGTATGTTTTTTAAATATTTAAGTGCTTTAAGAAAATTTGTTTTTGCTGATATTAAGCATGTATAGCAACCATATAATGTAGAAAATAAGCATCAACACATAACAATAAATTTAATATAGGAGTTCACCCGAATATCGTGGGCTACGTCTCCTTGAGATTTTGTCAACTGACTTGCCTCTTTGGGATTATGATGTGAAATTTATTTTACAAGCTAATAACTTAACTCCAATGGTTATTTGAACTGAAACAATAGGATTAGAACATCATCATACCCCTGGAATGGCTGAAATCTCTCTGAAGATGAACCTCGGCTCCCTTAGACTTGAATCCTTCTTTCGGTGCCCTTAAGCTTCCCTGAGCTTCTCTATGGAACTAACTCCCTCGGAAATCCTTTTATGTCCCTGAAACCATTTCTATTGTCTCCATCACATATCAGACGTACAAAATAAGTTGTTCATTTTCTCAAAATGAGCTCTGGCTCCCCAATCTAAGCCTTCATCCACTATTGGCCCGGGGCTGCCCAAAACTTCCCTGTGGCTCTTCGACCTTCAGAAGTATTCAAATGGGTCTAAAAATCCATTCAATGGATTTAAAATGTCAAATATATTCAGAATAGACTGTTCATTTGCATAAATTGGCCTCTGGCTGCTACGGTTTCGCCTCCAACACCTGGTCGCACCCCTTGGCTCTAGGGTCACTGAAAAATACTCTGAATTATCTCGACTTTCAGAAGTCCTCAAAAGCTTCTATAAACTCCATAAATGAATTCATAAGTATCAAAACAATTGAAATAGACTATTGGTTTGCTGAGAATGGATATTGGCTGCTCTGGATAGGCCTCATTCTCCTGTTGGAACTGGATGGCCCTAGTGGCCCCTGGAACTTCTATGAAGAAAATAGGCCTTCAAAAGTCCTCTACAGGCTCTTAAAACAACACCATTAGTTGCATAATGTCTGAAACATCCACAATTGACTATTGGAATACTGAGAAATGCCTCTAGCTGCACTAGCTATGCCTTAAACTGCTGCTGGCCCATGGTGGTCCTAGTGGCCCCTAGAACTTATCTAAATCAAAAACCCGCTCAAAAGTCATTTGTGGCTCTGAAACCCTCACCAATCAGTCTGGAATGTCAGAGATAGTATAAATTGACTATGCACATCCTCAAAATGGTCGAATCTAGCTCAAGATAGAGCCTAAACACCATTTGTCCAATGACCCCTAAAAAGCTCCACTAAATGTGGAGGAAATGCACATAACTCCAGTTAAATTTGAAAATTTTCCAAAAATTGGTGGTGCACTCAGTTTACCGCTAGTTTAACCATTTTTAATAAATGTTATGGTTAGGTTTGGGCACATGCCCCAAACCCCACAGTTTGTCTAACCGCAACTGCCGACGGGAACTACGCAAACCGTGGCATTTAATTGCGTTTACATGGCCATAAGAAAACCTTAATGGTGGCAGTTAGGGGCTATAAGCATTGGTCCGGGGTCACAGGCCGGCGGCCATGTGGGGAGGGGCTGGCCCCTCCGGACCCCTAATTACGCATGTAACCAAATTTAAATAGCACCAAATTCCTATGCCATGTAAGAACTATTATGTGGCGCGCTAGCACGCGAGCAAGCTAGCTGGAGTGAGGTCAACTATTCGAATCCTGCGGAGTCCCAAACAAATTTTACAACACCAAACCTGGCCCACGTGGCAGCCTCCCATTAGCCAATCAAACCAATCGACCAATAATTCATGGACACTTGTCAGCCTCTAACTGGTCCAAAAGGAATATTCTGGAGAATATTTGAAGGAATATTCCAAGAATATTCTTTGGAATATTTTTTTTTGAATTTCCAAATACCCAATCAAACTTGGTCAAAAGCCAGAAATTGCAGTTTACTGGACTTTTCAAATCGCGATAACTTCTTCATACGGTGTCGGTTCTTTGAACCGTTCACGGCACCGGAATCAGGAAGACAAGATCTATCTGTTCGATCAGGTTTGACACACTTTCGAACACTTTGAATTTGAGCTATCACTTAGGTCCTTAATCCAAATTAGATCACACCTCCCCATTGGGAATCTTTTGGACCCCAAAAGACCGATTACCTGATTTGTTTAGTAGATGAGAGTACAACACCCTCACATTTCAGGCTCCATACACTTTGCCTTGCATGGCTAGTGCCTTTGAACCATAACTCGAAGGTAGTCAACACTTCCCCTTCTTGGATGCTCTTTTCCTCTTGTCAAGAATTGTCTTCCTCGAACTCATCCAAAAAATTCTGGCGAGAAATTTATAGAAGGTAGTTGAACATCATGTCCTTGATCATCGATCCAAGGTGGCTCAAACAAACATGAGATTACAATAGAAAACATGCAAACATAACTAAAATTTGCATATGTAAAAATGAATGTATGTCTTACTGGGTTAAGAAGTCAAACCACTTCTTACCATGCCACTTCCACGACAACTTTTGCTGCTGAAAATATTCTTCATGTGAAACATCTGTTCTCACATCAATGATGGAATCTTTGGTTCCACTTTCACCATTATTTCTATGCTCTTGCTTCAAATGCTTGGGATGATTAGTTGGATGCAATGACCAACATTGGGCAACAAAATGTCACTTTTTCTGGCAATGTGTGCAAGTCTTTTGCACCTTCTTCGCAAGTTGCCTTTGCCTCAACTATTTCCTGTATGCCTTCATCCTCTTCCAGCATCTCGAAACATCATGGTTACAAAGACCACAATATGCACAACAACTCTTTCTTCCATTCAATCATGCTGATTTGTCATGCTTATCAAAAACATAATCAACTTGACTATGGGAATAACTATACCTCAAATGTTGCTTTGCATGTCCATCTTTTTTGCCTTCGTGAGGAGATGAACTTGTAGAGGTTCCAGCTTTCTTTTGCAGACCAACATCAATGTTTATGTCTTGATAGCTGTCTGAAGTCGCATGCTACCATAAGCTGCATGTCTATGAATATGTTGTTGCAACATAGGCTTCAAACAATGGCAATCAACTTGAAAACAAACTTGACATGTTTGTGGTTTAGAACTTGCGACAAAAGTTCTTCTTGAAGTTGTCTTAAATGCCTTCATGGCTGTAGATTTTTCTCCATAAGATTGAACATGACCAAGAACAAACTTCTTAGGTCTTTCCTCAACCAAAATAGGATCAATCATGCCTTGTGCATGTTTTCCTAAACCTTTGCTTTCATAGCCCGTTTTTAACATCAACTTGGACCCTATACCTCTAGTGTGCTTTTCAAATGAACCTGCACATATTTCTGAAGAGGCATTTGAAGACAAATTTGAGTGATTTACCTCTTCTTCAAGCATGTTCTTGGTTAAGGCCTCTTGGGCTTGATGGAGTTGCATCTCCATCTCATGCAATCTTTGAATAATTTATTCTTTCTCTTGCTTCATAGCAACCAATTGCTCACAAAGTCTAGTGCTTTCCTTTCTATCTTCAAACTGAATTTTCACCCTATCCTTCCGGATATAGAAGTCTCGCTTCATCTCTTCATCGAAGAATATTGTGAAGGAGGAGGATTTTGAAACCTCACTTGAAGAAGTTGTCATATTATGAAAACGAACAAAAGAACTTCAATAAAAATTTCACAAATCTTTCAAAAACAATTGACAAAGCTTATGAACAAAATGGCTGTAGAGTCAAGCTCTTCTTCAAGCAGCCTTTTGCAAACAAACTCTTTTGTGCTTCAAGGGTTGTCTTGAGGTCCTTTGGGTAAGGAATATGCCTTCAGCCCTTCTTCCTTCTTGTCCTCTTCTGGACTTAGCTATCAACAAATTTCCCTTCACCTCTATCAAACTCAAAATTGTAAGCAATAGTCAATTTGCAAACAGTAAAATTCTTTGCATTGTTAAACACCTTTCAAGTCAAACAAGCAACCTAGTGCTCTGTCAAGCAAGAAAACTTTTCTACGATACAATCCTGATCTGAAAATTGGTGGATAACTTGAAATGCATATGCGCAAGCACCTACCACTTAGTTAAACAAATAAATGATCGTGCTTATTCATGATTGTGCGGAATTTTATACTTGAAACGAGTGTATGTTTTCTAGTTGTTTAAGTGCTTTAAGAACATTTGTTTTTGCTGATATTAAGCATGTGTAACAACCATATAATGCAGAAAATAAGCATCAACACATAACAACAAATTTAATATAGGAGTTCACCCGAATATCATGGGCTACGTCTCCTTGAGATTTTGTCAACTAACTTGGCTCTTTGGGATTATGATGTGAAATTTCTTTTACAAGTCAATAACTTAACTCCAATGGTTATCTGAACTGAAACATTGGGATTAGAACATCATCATGCCCCTGGAATGGCTGAAATATCTCTGAAGATGAACCTTGGCTCCTTTAGACTTGAATCCTTCTTTCGGTGCCCTTAAGCTTCCCTGAGCTTCTCTATGGAACTAACTCCCTCAAAAATCGTTTTATGTCCCTGAATCCATTTCTATTGTCTCTAGCACATATCATACATCCAAAATAGGTTGTTCATTTGCTCAAAATGAGCTATGGCTCCCCAATCTAGGCCTTCATCCACTATTGGCCCTGGGCTGCCCAAAACTTCTCTATGGCTCTTCGACCTTCAAAAGTCTTCAAATGGCTCTAAAAATCCCTTCAATGGATTTAGAATTTCATATATATTCATAATAGACTATTCATTTGCATAAATTGGCCTCTGGCTGTTACGGTTTCGCCTCCAACACCTGGTGGCACCCCTTGGCTCTGGGGTCACTGAAAAATTCTTTGAAGCATCTCAACTTTTAGAAGTCCTCAAAAGCTTCTAATAACTCCATCAATGGATTCATAATTATCAAAACAGTCAAAATAGACTATTGGTTTGCTGAGAATGGATACTGGCCGCTCTGGATAGGCCTCATTCTCCTGCTAGCACTAGATGACCCTAGTGGCCCGTGGAACTTCTCTAGAGCAACTCGGCCTTCAAAATTCCACTATAGGCTCTCAAAACCACACCATTAGTTCCAGTATGTCTGAAACATCCAAAATTGACTATTGGATTACTAAGAAAGGCCTCTAGCTGCACTGGCTAGGCCTCAAACTGCTGCTGGCCCATGGTGGTCCTAGTGGCCCCTAGAACTTTTATGAAGAAAAAACATGATCAAAAGTCCTCTAATGGCTCTGAAAACCTCACCAATGAGTCTAAAATGTCGGAGATAATCGAAATTTACTATTCACACCCTTAGAATAGTCAAATCTAGCTCAAGATAGAACCTAAACACCATTTGTCCAATGACCCCTAAAAAGCTCCACTAAATGTGGAGAAACCACACATAACTCCAGTTAAATTTGGAAAATTTCCAAAAATTGGTGGCGCGCTTAGTTTACCGCCAATTTAACCGTTTGTAATAAATTTTATGGTTGGGGTTGGGCACATGCCCCAAACCCCGCGGTTTGTCTAACCGCAACTGCTGGCGGGAACTGCACAAACCATGGCATTTAATTGTGTTTACATGGCAATAAAAAAACCTTAATGGTGGCGGTTAGGGGCTTTAAGCCTTGGCTTGGGGTCACATGCCGACGGCCACGTGGGGAGGGTCTGAACCCTCTGAACCCCCAATTGTGCATGCAACCAACTTTAAATAGCACCAATGTCCTATACCATGTAAGAACTATTGTGTGGCGTGTTGGCAAGCGGGCAGGCTAGTCGAAGTGAGGTAAACATTTCGAATCCTGCAGAGTCCCAAACAAATTTTACAACACCAAACCTGGGCCACGTGGCGGCCTCCCATTGGTCAATCAAACCAATCAACCAATAATTCATGGACACTTGTTAGCCTCTAACTAGTCTGAAAGGAATATTTTGAGGAATATTCCAAGAATATTCTAGGAATATTGTCTAGAATATATATATTTTTTAAATTTCCAAATACCCAGTCAAACTTGGTCAAAAGCCAAGAGTTGTAGTTTACTGGAATTTTTAAATCACGATAACTTCTTCATACGGTGTTGGTTTTTCGAACCGTTCACGGTGCCTGAATCAGGAAGATGAGATCTATCTGGTCGCTCAGGTTTGACACACTTTTGAACACTTTGAATTTTGAGCTATCACTTAGGTCCTTGATCCAAATCTGATCAAACCCTAACAAAATTAAAGCCATTGAGGAATGGAAAGTCCCCACAACCTTAAAGCAGTTGCGAGGATTTCTCGGGTTAACAATGTATTATCGCAAGTTTGTTAAGAATTATGGGAGAATAGCAGCACCTCTAACAACATTATTGAAGAAAAATACATTTTCATGGACTCCAGAAGCAACTAAGGCCTTTGAACATCTGAAAGAGGCAATGTGCCTAGCACCGGTCTTAGCTACGCCAGACTTCACAAAAACCTTTATTGTGGAATGTGATGCCTCATGAAATGGAAATGGTGTTGTTTTAATGCAAGAAGGAAGACCCATTGCTTTGGAAAGTCATCCAATCAAAGGAAAGTATTTACAGAAAGCTATTTATGAGAAGGAAATGTTGGAAATACTACATGCACTAAATAAATGGTGACCTTACCTAATGGGAAGACATTTCAAGGTAAAAAATGATCATGATAGTCTTAAATACTTTTTGGAACAAAGACTATCTTCAGAAGAGCAACAAAAATGGGTCACAAAGATGTTGGGTTATGAGTTTGAAATCATCTACAAAAAAGGGAAGCTAAATGTTGTTGCAGATGCACTCTCAAGAAAGGATGAAGAGGTGGAAGCATTGATTTGTACCATTTCTATTATCCAACCAGATTGGATAACCGAATCAAGGGATGAATGGAAGAAGGACGAAGAAGTGTGGACACTCATTCAAAAGTTGCAGCAAGATCCTAGTACATCTAATACATTTAGTTGGAAAAATGATTCATTAGGGTACAAATATTGCTTATATATTTGTAAGAAATCCCAACTAAAACAAAATATTCTTTTGGAATTGCACACTTCTCCCTTCAGAGGACACTCAGTATTTTTAAAAACTTACCACAGGGTGAAGAAATAATTTTATTGGGATGGCCTTAAATCTGATATTCAAAAGTTTGTGGCGATATGTTTGGTTTGTCAACAAAATAAAGTTGAGACAATTAAGACCCCAGGTCTTCTACAACCTTTATCCATTCCAAGTCAACGTTGGGAGGAGATTTCAATGGATTTTATCACAGGTTTACCTAAGTCTGAAGAAAAGAGTATCATCATGGTGGTATTTGATATAATTACGAAGTATGCACACTTTTGTGCATTATCTCATCCATTTAAAGCAAGTACAGTTGCTATTGCATTTATGGAAATAATTCAAAAGCTACATGGAAACCCAAAGATTATTGTAGGCGATAGAGATCCCATTTTTACTGGAAATTTTTGGACGGAATTATTTTCTTGTTTGGGTACTCAACTAGCTCATAGCTCATCTTATCATCCTCAATCCAATGGGAAAATTGAGATAGTGAACAAATTTTTGGAAGGATATCTTCGTTGTTTTATACAAGTGGTTACCTTTGGTTGAATGGTGGTATAGCCCTTCCTTTAATACTGCAACAAAAATGACCCCATTTATGGAACTTTATTGATATCATCCACCGTCCATCACATCATATTTAAGAGAAAATTCTAAGGTTCAAGCAGTGGAATATCACATCGAGCATCAACAACAAGTTCTCCAACTCTTAAATGATAACCTAAATTTGCCACAAAATCGAACGAAACAACAGGCAGCTCAACATCGCAGCGAGAGAAGTTTTGATGCAGGAGACTAGGTATTTTTACGGCTACAACCATACAAACAAATGTCCCTCAAGCAAGCTAAGAAGGACAATAAATTGCCACCAAAGTACTATGGTCCTTACAAGGTGTTGCAAAAGATTGGTACTATGAAATACAAATTGGAGCTTCCTGCTTCTTCTCGAGTGCATCCAGTTTTCCATGTTTCATGCTTAAAGAAGGTTATAGGTGACAAACTTCCAGTTCAAATAATATTGTCAGAACTTGAAGAGGAAGGAAAAATCATATTGGAACCTGAAGCAGTCACGGAAACAAGAACTCGACAGCTACGAAATCAATCTATTTCAAAGTATCTCATCAAGTGGAAGAACTTACCCGTTGAAGATTCTACATGGGAGGATGAGAATTTTATACAGAAGCATCCAGAGCTACTCAAGCATTGAGGACAACACTTTTTTGAAGGAGAGAGGCATGTTAGGTCCCTATATTACTAGTGTAGTCCCTTATTGTTGTTAGTGTAGCCCCCTTATTGTTATTGTTGTACCCCTGTAACACCCATATTGTTATTATTGTGCCCTTACATTATTATTGTTAGGTCGGCTAAGATTATATTATGACCCCATAGACTCCTATATATAGAAAGGAGGTATTGTCATTTGTAGCATCCAAGAATTGTTCATTTATGTAATGTAAAGGAGGTTTCCCCCTCGAAGTGGCTTATTTCTAAGGCGTTGATCTCTCTTTTCTTCTGTTTTTGGAGCTAGTTTCATAACAGGTCCAAAGGACTTAAGCTTTCCTTCACCTCTTTGAAGCTTGTTTCTAGTTAGCATGTACTCATTCAATTCACATCAACAAAGGCCTGCTCTGATACCACTTGATCCAAGATCTTTTGCTTATCGATGCATTAAATAATTACATATAACAGAGCACTTAAAATTATGAAACATAAGCACATAAGGCGAAGAGAAAAGAGAACATAGCATGACACCAAAAAATTGATTATGGGGTTCATCCAATTTGGACTACGTCTCCAGGCCCTTCTCAACAGTAGGGAGGCCTTCATTCATTAATTGGAAAGAAGAAGAAGAAGTACAATTAAAATTTCATAAAACACCCTTATACCTCCAATCTGGAAAATGGCCGAAAACGGAGAGCTCTGATGCATAAAAGGACATCACTGTTGAGTTCCTGTCACCAAGAGGTGAAAATTCGACATAAAATTTGTCCCAAAATGACGCTGGAAAGTTCTGCACCCTAGGGAATCTTTCTGATGCCCTCAATATTCCCTGTGCATGGTTCCGCCCCTCTGGCCCGCTGGTGGTTCCGCTCTGCTCGGGCGCACTACAGAAATGAGTGTTTTTATATAATTTGGGGGGCATATTTTACAAAGCGCGCCCACTTGGAGCAACGGTAAAAGTTAAAAGTGGCAAGTTGTTAAGGGGAGGTCGGGGGATCAAATCCCGCCTCCCCCCCGAAATTTCGCACTGGTATACCTTTTTGGGCCGTCGTTTTATGGTGGTTGCATTGCATATTATTTTATTTGGGCCACCCACTCAGGGGCCGGCCACGTGGGTCGAGCGGGTTCAACCCCCACCGGTCCCCTACTCCCCTACCTCTGGTAGTGGGTTATACATATATTAATAAGGTGGGCGGGGTCCGCTCCACACGGCCCCAACCCAACCTCCTCAATTTTAATACATATCGTCTAAGCTTCGGCCGAGGGTGATGGGGTTTGGCCACCTGCCACCTCGATTTTAATTATAGACCGTTGTAATGAGTGGTGGGGTGGCGAGGGTGGTGGCTCGCTACCCTCATTATATATATATATATATATATATATATATATATATTCTCTCTTTTAAAAGGAATTAGTTATTTTCAAATTTTTCCAAAATAAGGGTTATTGGGCAATTTAAAGAGGCCACAATTTCACCCACTCTCATGTGCTGGGTTTCCTACTGGTTGACAGTGAAATTGTGGGACATTTAAACCTGGCCCACTGCCCAACTTTGACCGTAACTTTGTCTTGCTCTAACTTCTCCATACGAGCTCGGATTGGAGATCCGTTCGCACCGTTGGAATTAGGGCGAAAAGCACTTCAATTTGAACTTGGTTTGAGAGAAATCCGACCACTTTGAATTTTGACCATTTCTGAGCCCTCTTGGTCTACTAAGGGTGTTTGAAGGTACCTGGATTAGTGGAAGGACTCTTGGCGGTCCATGATATGCCACTGGTTGTGCTGGATGTCATTAGAAAACTAATCACCTCATTGCGATCATTGTGTCGTTGTTGATATTGTTGCTCCATAACTGTCTGGATAACCCAAATTTGAGCTTCCAATGAGTCAAAGGGTGGCGATAAAACTACCCGCCCAAAAGAATCTCCTGGAATTGATTAATGTCCCCCACATCAACTCATGGGTGTGTTGTTGTTCGGATATGAACATAATTCAACCCTTTCCCCACATAAATTATCAACCCGAGTGCATTAGTTATTTCAAGACTAACGACAAAGTATATGCAGATACAAGCACATGACCTGCTGTAGATCACAGGTTTAAATCCATAACCACAAACCACTGTAACAAAAATTAAATAAACTACAGAATTTAAAGAGCATTCACAGAAATTAAAAGTAAACTGTAACAGTAGTAATAAAATCACACTAAATCATAAAACAATGCAAGAAATAAATACGCAACCCCTGATCAGAAGAGTGGGCCCAACTCTCTGATCAGGGCTGCGGTAAGCTCACGAACTACAGAAGAAACAACAAGCTGTTGTGCATTTGATTAATGATAAAAGAGATTTGTTACAAGATCTGTATGTAAAAGGGCTTGACCCCGATTCACAGTCCGCATGCCTCTTTATACAAATGTCCTGGAATCCTCAATTCCCCTCAGCAACCCCACAGTTACAAAAATACATCTTGTTACAACGGCAACCTAGTTGCCTAGAAGGAAATAGTAAAAAGGCCTGAAATGGCGCTGGTACAAACAAGTCTATTACGTTGTAACAACAAATAAGGAAAACGCTAGAGATGATGGGTTGTTCCTCGACTCACGGTTGCAACGCTCCTGTTTTAGCCAAATTTGAAGAAATATCAGAGTTAATATGTAAAAAGGTAAAACCTCCATGACAAATACCTCATTAATCAAATATCCCACGAAAGATAAGGAAAATGGTTTTACCTCATACGTTTAAGAGTAATAATGGCACAAAGAGATAGAAAGATAAGGTAAAATGGGAGAGGAAAGTATACAAATCTGGTACCTAACATCTCCCCCCAACTAGTCTATCTGCATGTCCTCATGCAGCTCGTCATCTCGTCAAATACGGATTGGGCCGACTATGATTGGCATGAAGATGTGTGAGGTCATATTCTACAACCATTTCAGTCCCTGGAGGCTTATATCCCTCTATCAAAACAACATCCTTCCACCAGTCTGGATCAACGTTATATGCAGGAGTATATTGCTCGGCTGGCAACCAGAGAGGGGGAAATTGAAACCTTAAGCCCATCCATCTGAACCCATAGGTACGAATGCATGCCACAAAATGTGGCATTCTCTCTAAAGCCCGTGCAAAGTTGGGTGCCCCAAATGGTTCTCTTTCTCTGACGACTGAGGATGACAACATCCACCTTCTGACAACTGTCCAGTGCTTCCTTACGAAACATCGCAATCTGGCTGACACATAGGTCAGTGCACCATTTTTGGGTTGCCAACATGTGTTATTTACGGCCCTCAATCTGTAGAAATGTATAATTATTGTTATAAATTTTTAAGGACTGACCATGCTCTCTTCTCATCATTAATGGCCTTCCGGCTTGATTTTCTTCAAATGTATCCCAGGCCTTTCTCCACTTAATTTGATTGATGGTATAAGAGGTGGAAGCTCTTAAATGGATGTCCCCCATGAATGGAATGGGGTTAAAGAACTGATCATGCCTTAAGTAATACCTTTTCATGTATAGCTCGCACATTAAGTGTTGTCCTATGATATCATAAATTTTTAAAATACGGAGAAATTTAATGGGGTCCTCAATTTCGTACTAAATCTCCTTATATATACTTTCAAGGCAAATGAAAAGAAATTGTTCGTGAAGGAATAAGGAATATCTATGTGCAGGGGGTCTGTAGACCATTACCTGTTGTGCCAGGGAGAACATCTTCTCCTTATCTGTCTTCAGCAATTGCACTTGTTCTTCAAATTCCTCTATTCTGGCCTTCTGTTTGGCCTGCTTCAATCGCGCCTTGTATAGCTAATCCATGTGCCCTGTGACAACTCTGGCAGCCTGTTCTCGAACCCTCTATGTTTCCTTTTTATGGTCGCTCGCAGCAGACTGCCACTTCTGAATCTCAGCGGCCAATACAAATTCTCAACCCTCAAACAACTCTTCAATTGAGCCAGTCTAGGTAGTTGTAGTGGAGACCTCGATTTTCGGCTTTATTGCCCTCCATTTGTAAATTTTTACCTTCCTTTTCAGCTGGGAAACTTTCTTTTTCAAATCCTGAACCTCCCTTTTTAGTCTCATGGTTTCGCCGAACTGCAGCTGATACTTCTTCTTGAGAAGCAACCTTCTTTTCTCACACTGTTCAACCCATTCCTATTTAACAATAAATTCAGTTTATGGGCCTATGACAGGCTCAGGAGGTGGCAGAATGTTGCCGGTATTCTCAACAGATTCTCTTGTCAAGCCCTTTTGGTCGGGCTCCCTATCTCCAGGGTTTCCTTCCTCTATGTTCCCTCCGAGAACTTCTGTCGTCTGATCGACAATTTCATTGACCACTCTGTGTTCCAGTGTTTCCACAGGAACTTTGTATTCTTCGTGAGCCTCTAAGGGTTATGGTTCAGTAGTGGCTGTGTCAACAAATTTAAGCACTAGGGGAACAACTACTTCCTCCATTAATCGTTTGGGTGAGCAGAATCCCCTCACCCCCCTAAGCATCAAGGATTGGAAAGGAGAACGGGGGATAGACTCATCACCTTCATTTCCAGTTTGAGCTGGAACTTCGTGCATTACTACCTCAATCGGGGTCGATGCTGGTTCTTGTGGAGCAGGATCGATTCCATGGCTTATTTCCCTTCTATCCTCTTGCTCCTTGCTCGCCATTTCTTCTTCTCGGGTCGATACTGGTTCTTGAGAGCCAACGTCGATTTTGCAGGCTGACTCCTCCTGTTCTAGCCGAATTGGGGGTGGTTCTTGTGTAACACCCCCACCTGTATCAACATCCATATCTGTTTGGCCAGGTGATGTTGTTTCTTGCAAAACAACATCACTTGCCATTTCTCTGTCCGCAATTTCACTCTTTTGTTCTTCATTGACAAAAGTCAATGATTGTGTAATGGTATCGACTTCCTGCACGATGTTCATAATTTCTTCCTCTATGGGCTCTTCAAGCGAGGCTGGTTCTTGTGTGGCAGCCTTGGTTGTGCCGCCAATTACCTCCTCCATTCTCATTTATTCTTCTGTGGGCTTTTCCAGTGAGGTTGGTTCTAGTGTGGCAGCCTTGGCTGTGTCACCAATTACTTCCTCCATTCTCATCTCTTCTTCCACGGCCTTTTCAAGCGAGGTTGGTTCTTGTATGGCAGCCTCGGCTATGTCGCTAATTATCTCCTCCATTCTCATCTCTTCAGGTTCCTCCTAATCAACCATCATCTCTTCTTCCTCGGGTTCCTCCTGATCAACTTCTATTTCCATTTCCTCGGGTTCCTCTTGGTCAATTCCCTCCGAATGTTATTCTTCTACGAGTCCAGCCGGAGAGGCTGGTTCCTCTTTTCTAGCAGCAATAATGGCTGCTACCTTTTCTTCTGAGGACCTACAAAATTCCACCCAGGAGACCCGAAGCCTGCCTATTGCATGCTTGACCAATAATCGCACCAATCCGTCGTTAGAAAGCACTACCAGCATTCGGCGAGAGCGCCAAGCAGACTGTGCCATATGCTGCAGCTGTTTCAATAGGAAGAAGGGCATGTTTAAGGCTAGCACCTGATCTTGTGGAAATCGAAGGTGCGTTAGAATTTTAAAGTGATATTTGAATAGAGTTGTGGCCCGACCCTCGTAGGTTATGTATTTTAATACGAAACCTGCAACTTCGTTCCAAGGATACGGCACAGTTCTGTGCTTGTATCCTCTGCCCATTTGAACGACACTTTCTCCTGCCTACAAGAACAATTCGGGAAATTCTGGGAGAGAAAATTTCCGAGCAAACCATTGTTGCCCCTGCTGTCTCAACCCGCTAACCTCTATGATTACATCTTATGTGATAGGAACTTCTAGACCTCTAACCCACGGGTAGTTCTCCTCTAAATTGAGTGCGAATTCCATTGTGATTCCTCCATCAAACCCCTGCAAACTGTTAAAGTAGGTATCCCACCCTGCGTCAACAAAGATTTTCCATACGTCTGGATTGCTGCGAGCTGAAGCTGTGTTTTCAGGCTCATGCCGCACAGCTAGTCCACCCATACTGTGGAGACTTGTAACAGCAGACCGTTGGGCAAGGTGGTGGGTACCAAATTTGGAGAAACATCATGGTGAAAATGGAAAGGTGGTAACGATAAATACGGATGGTAACTCTAAAAAACCGAGAAAAATCATAAAAGAATATGGTAAGTGTGGTGAATAAAAATAATAATTGTTTCGTATAGAGTGGACGAGACATCTTACGGATCCCAATACATATTGAACGATGACACCACATGTTGATGGGAATCATAAGTTGTACCATGAACGGATTGTCATACTGATTTATGAGGCAATTATTACATCATCCTTAACTATGACAGCACCCCCCAACTTAAATTTTTACCGTCCGCAGCATTAAGATCTTCACATGGGATATTTAATTAAATTGGTAAAAGTCACGTGGAGGCGTACTTGACGGCCTACCTGGACGAAGTGACGGTTGGTAGGATGACAAACATAGTAATGATGCTTTCTAGATATGATGCAGTGGCTGCAGTCACGAGTAACAACATCGGAGTAACAGCATCGGAGTAACAACATCCAGTGTGACAACATCTGGTGTAACAACATCGAAGTAACAGCGTCCGGTGTAACAACAATGTGGTGTAACGACATCGGAAGTAACATCATCGGAGTAACAACATCCGGTGTAACAACATCGAATAGGAGCAGTGCGGTAGGCATCCGGTGTATGAGCATCGGGAGTAACAACATCGAGTAGCGGCATCGGAGTAAGAGTAACGGTAGTGCAAGTAGCAGCATACGGAGTAGTAGCATTGGGAGTAACAACATTGAGTAAGCGACATCGGAGTAACAATAGTGCAAGTAACATCATGCATCCGGTGTAGTAGCAACTGATACTTTGGAAAATAATTTGTTTGATTTTTACTCCTTAGTAGTAACTCCTGCAAAAAGACAATAATACAAACAATATAATTCTTTATTATTATTATTTTTATTATTTTTATTTTTAATTTTTTATAACACTAGTGCAGAGGAAGGATTCTCTACGCTGATGACCTTCAAACCAGATTTCTCAGAGAGTTGTTTAATAAAAGCATCCTTAGAGGTCGAGCAGTGGTATAATCTCAGGCAATGTCCATTGACTATGAATGAAGCACGTGTATCATCAATTGTAACTAGCCTGATTGTTCCATTATCAAATACAACGTCCACCTCGTAAGGTCCCATCTAATGAGTGCAAATATTCCTCTTAAAATCTTTAAAACGAGAGTCATAAAGTAGTGCCCAATCTCGGCTTTGAAACACCTTATTTTTAATAAACTTATCGTGCCATTTCATTCTCTGCTGCTGGCTAACAGTAGTTCGTTGGACAGCCATTGAACGGATTTCATCAAGTTCATTGAGCTAAGCCAGTCGGTGATTCTGGGCATCTGATAAATCTAAACCAACTTCCAGAGATGTTCTGAGCGTATTAATTTCAAATTATATTGGAAACAACGAGGATTTCCCATAAACCAACTCAAACGGTGAAAACCCGATTATATTCCGCCATGTTGTTATGTACGCCCAGAGAGCTTCCGAGAGCTTCTGAGCCCAATCCCGACAATGGTATGCCATAGTTTTTGTCAAAATATTTTCAAATGTCTTGTTCATGCTTTCCACTTGTCTATTCGTCTGGGGGTGGTATGGAGATGTCACTCTATGCTTGACCCCATATTTCTTCACGAGCTTTGCTATCTTGTGTGATGTGAATTATGCTCCTCCATCTGAAACAATCTCTCTTGGAGTACCGTAACAAGAAAAAATTTCTTCAAATAGAAAATCTGAGACCACCTGCTCTGTTTCTTTTGCAACAGCTTTGGCTTCCACCCACTTAGTCATGTATTCAGTACAAACCAAGATGTGGAATTTTTGTTGGGAGGGTGGGTTAAAGGGTCCAACAAAGTCAATAGCCCATTTCTCAAAATGCTCAAGGACTACCTGTGCCTGCAAAGGCATTTCATCAGCTTGACCGGGCTGCCCCATACGTTGGCAACTATCACACCTCCTAACATAATTTTGAGCATCCCGAAAAATGGAAGGCCAGAAATATCCCATTTGTAGCACCTTATGGTCTATTCTTTTGTCTGCAGAATGCCCTCCACAAGGGCCATCATGGGCAACTTTCAATACCTCATAAATATCATCCTCAGACACACAGAACTGGATCTGCATATCTGCTCTTGTATGAAAAAGGTACCCTGCCATCCAAGAATATCGGGCACTATGATGAATAATCTTCCGTTGTTCCCTGTATGAAAAATGAGGAGGCACTTTCCCTGTAGCAAGATAGTTAGCAATATCTACATACCACGAAGGTTTAGTAGAAACTGCAAAAAGATGTTCATCGGGAAAACTATCTTCTACAGGTGTGCATTCATCAATTTTATCCATTCTATATAGGAAATCAGCTACTACATTATATTTTCTTGGCTTATCTACTATTGTAATATCAAAATCTTGAAGCAATAGTAACCATCTTGTAATACGGCTAGGAGTAATAGGTTAAATACCTGATTGCTGTGTGATCAGTATGGACAACAATAGAATACCCGGTGATGTAGTGCTGGAACTTATTAACAACATAAATGACAGCCAGGAATTCCTTTTCTGTCACCATATAATTTAATTCAGTAGGAATTAAGTTCTTGCTGACATAGTAAATTGCATACGGTGTTTTGTCTACGTGTTGTCCTAAAACAACCCCTACTACTATCTGAGAAGCATCGGTATGTATGTGAAATGGTAATGCCCAATCAAGTCCTCGGAGGATTAGAGCCGTGCACACCAGCCCCTTTATTTTTGTGAAAGTTGTCTCACAATATTCAGTCCACTAGAATTCTGCATCTTTTGTTAGCAATTGAAACATGGATGTGCTATTTTAGCAAAATTTTCTATAAAGCGTCTGTAATAACCAACACAACCAATAAAGCTACGTACCTGTGTGGGTGTTTTTGGTACTAGGAAATGTGATATTACCTCTACTTTTTCTGGGTCAACTTGAATTCCAGTAGCTGAGAGAAAGTGTCCCAATACTACTCCTTCTTCCCTCATCATATGACATTTGACTGTACTCAAAGATACATGGGTTTGTTTACATCTTTTGAGTACCTTCTCTAAATTTTCCAATCCTTCCTCAAATGAGTTTCCATATGGGGTAAATTCATCCATATAGATTTCAATGCTATCATCGACCAAATCAAAAAAATTCCCCAAGATTTCCCTCTGGAAGGTATCAGGAGCATTACAT
Source organism: Pinus albicaulis (assembly GCA_034641835.2). Lineage (NCBI taxonomy): Eukaryota > Viridiplantae > Streptophyta > Pinopsida > Pinales > Pinaceae > Pinus > Pinus albicaulis. Next base: position 629,577,945 of record CM076570.1, read on the forward strand.
AGGCCAAATGGAAGGACCCTGTATGCAAAGGTTCCCCAAGGGCATGTGAAAGTTGTCTTATCTTGAAGTGTACAGAATATCTGGTGCTGCAGATATATAGTTGAATATCCGTCCCTATGAAATAACTACTTCCCATCCAAGGTATTCAGGACTTGGTCAATGAATGGCAAAAGGAAATGGTCTTTGGTTGCTAGTTCCTGTAATATGCAAATCTGCCATTTACCATTCTTTTAGAAGAACGATAACTAGCGAGGGATACCATTGGCTATCTAAGATGGTGTAAATGAATCCTACATCCAACAAATTTTGTAATTCTTCCTTCACAATGTTTTTGAGAGCAGGATTCATCCTTCATTGAGGTTGTCTTACAGGGCGGCAATCTTCCTTAATATAAATATGATGAGTGCATAGGTTGGCAGGGATACCCCTCATGTTGGTATAATCCCAGGTAACATCTTCCTAATGATATTGAAGGATTTTCAAAAGCTATTTTGTTTGATATTCGAACAGATTTGGGTTAATATTAAGTGTTTTCCCTGGTTCAATCTCAATTGGAGTACTATCATGGGATGAGGTTACAGGAATGTCTTCAATGTCATATTACGGTTTAATGTTTTCTTGTATCTCCTGACTCATAAAAAATTCTAGAATATATTTGAGTTGAATCGGAAAACAGGCGGAATCATTAATGAAGGCATTGATGGCATCATCTTCAGTTTCTGTTTTAAATTGAAGGGCTTGGCCAATAGTGAGAACTGGTCTAACATCTTCATTTTTCAGTTTCAGGCTCTTCTGTAGGTAAAGGTTTCTGATTGGGTAATGATTTTTTAGATGGGCTTGGTTCCATAGGATAATAGAGCTTAAGATTCTTCGTAACTGTCCCATTTGATATGATCATGTGTCCAGACCGACATCCTATGTAGGCATATGCAATTTCCAACCAGGGTCTTCCTAGGATCAATGGGTGGCCACCTACTGAAGATCGAGTATGCAATATAAGGAGGTCCATGGGGTAATGCCATGAGTCTACTGAAATAATGACATCCTCTAATTTCCCTACTGGTTTAATTGTGGATCTGTCTGCAAGTTCCAAGATAGTAGGGGTTGATTTAATGTTTCCAAGTCCTAATGTGTTCATTGTTTCAGCAGTGATAATGTTAATGGCCACTCCGAAATCCACCAGTACATTTGGGATTCAACCCCATTAATCTGTACTATTAAAATCGGGTTCCCATGGTCTTCGTATTTTACAGGCACGATTTTTCCTAACATGATATCAGATAGTCTTCCCACTACATGAATGGTTAATGGATACTTAGGTTTCCTCCCTGGTTTCTTTAAGCAGTATTATTTCAGAGTTTTTGCGTATATAGGTACATCCCTCATAGCTTATAACAGGGGTATTTTAACAAAGAGATTCTGTAGTTCCCCTAGGAAGTCAAATTCTGCTTGAGGGTTTGGCTTACTCAAGGTCAATCTTTCAGGGTATGGAGGAGAAGTTAAATGACCTTGATTAGGAACAGCTTGGGGAGGTGTATGATTTATTATGTTTTGATTTTAATTCACCCTAACTGTTCTTTGTTCTGGTTCTGTATCTTCACCGTCAATTTTCTATAATGATGACTGAAAGTAAGCGCATTACTAGGTTGGACCGTATATTTATTTATTAAGTCGACCATAAATCTTTATAAGACGAAAGGTTCAGAGTGTCTGTTTGTTGGACCCCTTTATTGTTCAGATTCAGGTTGGGCTGGATAAGAAGCTGGGGCCTAATGGCTGGGTTTCCTGGAGGTGCATTGGAAGGCAACTGAAGTTTCTATTGAGGCATAGGCTGAGGAAATGTCCAGTAGGAGAGGGTCCACACCAAGTCTGATTCCATGAAGGATTCGGACTGGCTTGAGGAACCCATTGTTGCGAAGGGAGATACTAATATTGAGACCACATGGCTGAAAACGATGCAGATTGGGGACTCATATTAAAATTTTTAAAGTACTGGGATGGGTCTTGAAACATACTTGGATTCATAGCCGGTGGTCGAGGTTTCCATGGCTTCTTCTGCCCCATGAAGTATAGCTAGTCTACCACGCTCTCTTCACTTGCTCCTTGGAAAATTGCTTTAAGCTCGAGCAAGGAAGGACATGAACTGGTCACGTGAGTCTGTTCACAGATTGCGTAGGCTTCCACCATGTTCAGCGGGCATTCCTTCAAAGGGTGCTTCTTTCTGCATTGTGGGCAGAATATGGCCATGTTTTTTTCCAACTCCATCTGCTTCTGTTTTGCCTATAGAGTGTCCATCTGGGCTGATAGTATGCTTAGAATATCGGTCCTTAGATTGTCCAATAGATTTCCAATCTATGCTTTTGTGACCCCTCCACCAAAAGTCTTCGATGATCGAACCCCTTGCCCACTTCTTGTAGCCTCCCGTGAACACTTATTACAATAATCACAAATAGTTTTGAATTTTTCTTTCGAAATATCCCCTTTTCCTACCATATTCAGAAGCTGCATAGAGTCTTCCCTAAGTGCTCGGAGAAGAATGATATTAAAAATTTCCTTGTCTAGGTCACTATGTCCGGACCTCTGCAATATGTATTTAAATCGTTCTACATATTTCTCCATATTTTCATCCTCTTTCTGTGAAAATTTAAAGATTTCCTCCTTAATTTCACGGGACTTACAGTAATCTTGGTATTTTTCCAATAAATATTCCTTCATTCCTTCCCGTGAGGTAATCGTGCTCCCTCCTAAACCCATGAACCATCTCAGGGCCATCCCCTTTAGGGTAGCAGGAAATATCTTCAATTTCTGAGCATCAGCAACATAGTTATATCCACGACAAACAATATCAAATTCAAAAAGAAACGTGTCAGGGTCTTCAAAAGAAATCCCATGGAAACTAGGCAAGGTTGTTAAAGGGATGGGTCTCATTGGTGCATCACCTGTAACATTTCCGATAGGAAAATCAATAGAGGAACTTATAGGTGCCATAAATACCCTCCAATACTCACTTGGAATTTCAACAGGTTCTGCAGCAGGTATTTGGAGTGACTCAACGGTAGAAGGTTGCACTGCGCTCCCCTGGTCCTTTGGTGACTCAAATTCTTTCAAGAATTCCTTCACCAAATTAGAATCACTTGATTCAACTGCAGGATTTTTTAAAGCACTGCCTTGGTCTCCTGGGAATGAAAACCCTTTTAGAGGTTCTTCTTCCCAGTTAGAGTTTCTCAGTTCTTCAGATCCCCTACTTGCCATTTCTTCCCCTTTTGCTACTGATAAGGATACCTCCTCCACTGATACCTTGTTTATTAAATATTCTTCCGTAGAAAGAAGACCTTCTAGTACCATGGATGGCACTAGTTGCTCCACAAACTACCCTTCGGACTTCGTCTGAACTCTAACCCTAACAACATCACAGGACGATGCCTCAGATATATATTTTTCAATAATTTCTTGAATGTATGTCTTCCTTCCGAGATCCTTTCCTTTCTTTGGGGGTCTTCCTCTACCACTCTTATTTAGATCCTTGTTCATACAAGTTTTGAGGAGGTTTCATCAAAGTAACATTAATCTCTCAGGACCCGGAGCAGGACAGATAACTTCATCCCCGGGATGAGAGAATAACTTCAAACAAAAAAATGAAAATCGAAGTTCAGGACCTGAAGCAGAGTAATCACATACCCTCCTCAGGACAAGAAATTGGCCCAAAGAAAATAAAATAAAAACAAAAAACTAGAAACTATGCCCAGGACTTAGAGTAGGGTTTCAAAATACCCTCTCCAAGACGAGGGGTTAATTTTAATGAAAAAAATAGAACAAAGCAGAAATAAAAACAACATGCTATGCTCAAGAGTTGGATCAGGGTAATAACTGCCTTCCCCAAGACGAGAGATCGATTCTACAGAAAAAACAAATAAAAAGAAGGAAATAAAAACACAAAACACTTACACTCAGGACCTGAAGCAGGGCAATAAATTCCCTCCCCAAGACGAGAGATTGACCCTTAGATTTGTTGCAGATCTTGTTCTTGCACCTATTAGCCTTCCCCGACACGTCGCCAAAATGTTGGTGTCAGGATATGAACAAAATTCAACCCTTTCTCCACATAAATTATCAACCCGAGGGCGTTAGTTATTTCAAGACTAACGACAAGGTATATGCAAATACAAGCATGCATGACCTCGTTATAGATCACAAAAGCTTAATACATAACACACAAAACACTGCTGTAAATAACAATTAAATAAATCGCACCAAAGGGCATTCACATCAATTAAAAGTAAACTCGTAATAAATAGCATGGAAATCACATTGAAACACAAACAATACAAGAAAAGGGAAATGCAAAGACGATCCGAAGAATGGGCCCAACTTTCTATCAAAGGTTATGTAACCCACGAATTACGTAAGAAAAACAAGTTTTTGTACTTTCTCGATTAATGGTAAAATTGGTTTGTTACAAGATTTAATTATCCACACTCGTAGGTCTCTTTATAAAAATATTTTGGAATCCTCGTATAAATGTCCTCGTATTCCCTCAAGAACCCCATAGTTACAAAAATACATCTTGGTACAATGACAACGTAGTTGCCCAGAAGGAAACCGTAAAAAGGCCTGAAATGGCGTTGGTACAAACAAGTTCGTTACATCAGAATAAATAAGGAAATGCTGAGATGATAAATATTTCGAATACGCCTTCAACGCTCCTATTTCAACACCTAACTCAAGAAATATCGGGGTCAATATGGAAAAAGGTAAAACCTCCATGACAAATACTTCATTAATCAAATATCCCACAAAAGATAAGGAAAAGGGTTTTACCTCATACGTTTAAGAGTAATAATGGCAAAAAGAGATAGAAAAATAGGGTAAAATGGGAAAGGAAAGTATACGAATCCAGTACCCAATACGCATTATGAGATAGTGTCCACTTGGAAATAGTGTGCATTTGTGATGTATTCAAAAAAGATATGTGTAGCGAGAAATTATTTCATTTCATCACATGCCGTGTAGTTTAGATTCGACTATGCAAACAAGGATGTCGTTGGTGCTATTCTTATTAAAAGCTTTATAAATTCTTCCAATCGAGATCTTCAAGAAAATAGGAAAAATATCAAAATGAAGATGCATGATCTCGATTCAAGAAAATAGGATATCAAAATGAAGATGCATGGTATGTTGATATGGACAATGTACAATTGTATAGATTTATTTTAATAGAAATTTTATATTTAGAAATTAAAAAATTAAATTTATATATATATGGTATATCTTATCATTTGAAAGCATAATTTATTGAGTAAATTATGCTTTGTTTTTAACACATGGTCAATTGGTAATTTTTTAGAGTAATCTAGGGGAGACCCAGGATCAATCCTCATGGTCACCAATATAACACCAATAGTATATCCAACATTCTACAAGCCAAATATACCACATCTTATGATTTAGCAAGAGCCGAGACTCAATGGAAAAGGGAAGCCTACTCCTTGATCCAAGATCATAGCAAGCCATATAGTCAATGAGATTTGAACTACGGTCTCTTGGGTTTCACCCAAGGAAACTTTTTGTCAAACCACACATCACTATATTGAGAAAATTATGTTAATCCAAACAAAAACTCAATTCTCTTTGTAAAGTACAACGCTCACAAGGACACTCTATACCCATCTAGAGGACAATTCTAAAATTTTTTTTATTGAAGGAACATAGTTTAAAACATGTTATTTTTCATCATTAGATTCTTGTTTAATTTTAAGAGTTATTTATTATGGACTATGTATTGCTTTACAAATATACTTCATTAAACCATAAAATTTTACATCTACCTATTTCAGATTATTTTACGGACATTATAGATGCCAACATGAAGGGAATTTGATGGTAAAATTGTTAAGGGGTGAGTTGCTAGTCAAATACATTTAAAAAAAAAATGAAAAACCGTCAAGATCCTTACTTGAAATTATGAATATGGGCCAAGTGGGTGAAAAATCATCAAATTTGACATGTGAGCCTGTTTTGAAATTTCAACCAGATGCCAACCCTCCACAATAAAATGGTGGTAAAAAATGGTCAAGGAATAGGTGCAAACAGGTGCTCAAGGTGAAAAGAAGAGTAGAGACTTTGAAGAATTTTTTTCAGGCAAAAGATCAACTCAAAATTCACATCAGATCCACTTAGCTGAAAAGTGCTCTGAAAGAGCTTTCCAATGGTATGTGGAAGTCTACAAATGGCCTCATGGATCGAGAGATGTTAGTAGTCAAATTTGGGCCTTCAAAATCCAACTCAGTAGCATCATGATGCTCAGAATATTGGAACCCCGAAAGGCTCAAAAGCTCGTAACAACATTGAGTGGGGTAGCAAGTCCGGAAGCTTAGAAGCCTGGAACCCCAAAAGGCCTGAAAGGTTGTAACAAAATTAAGCAGGGAAGACCTCAGAACCACAAAAGGCCCATAAGAACGTAAGAATTATAACTTGCCATTTTAAAAGTGTTGGGCACCAGGGATCTGTCTATCGACGGAATGACAAGAGATGAGAATTTTATCGTTGTTTGAAACAGTCAAGCCTAGAAGAATTTGCAATTAAGAGTTGAGCATTTCCAATGGGCTGACAGGTGGAGTATAAGTGGCGTAATAGGAGCATAGAGTAATGGGCCATTCGCAGGAGGTCAGATTCTTGGAACATTTAAAGATTGAAACCAAAAAGGCCAGGGCACCTGGGCTCTAATGCATAATAGAGACATATATATTATGGGGCCCAGTGGACCAACGGAGCGAGAGTTTGTGTGAGTTTTTTGTGTATTTCATTGGGTTAACAGCTCTGCAACTCAGTGGTGGCATATATATTTATTTATATAAATAATGGTTTAGATGAGTTGGAAGCATAACAGAGCAGATAGGCCAAGCCCATGAACCAGGACCTCATAAGGCAATTGAATTCAATTATAAACATGCGAGGTCATCCGTGCTCCTGGGCTCGACAATAAAAAAGCACAAACACACACACACACACACACATATATAGATATATGGTGGGGTCTCGTGATCATCTCATAGGCGATTTTACATGGATTTTATGTGTAATTGGAAATAAAATGGGATTGGGCCTTTGATATAAGAAATTTGGAAAGTGTAGTGGATCTATAGTCTTTATTTTAGTAGCGCAGTTGGCAGTGGTAGAGTTTATTAAATATTTTGGGCTTTGGTGTCATGCATGAGTTAGCAACTAGTTTTGGATCCAGTTTTTGGCGAGACTACTAGTTTAAGTGGAAATTTTGGAAGTTGAGCCAAACATGAGCCTGCTAAATTTTAAAAACCTCAGTTAACTCTATAAAATCTCTAGATTCACTGAAATAAGCATAAAAACTCATAAAACAAGTTCAAAACAACAAGATCAAAATCCTGAAACTTGGGGAGGACCTCAAGAAGATGTGAAGAGTAGTTTTAGAAAACTAAATTGAAAATGACATAGGAAAAAATAATAATTCATGTAGTAATTCAAGTCAATAAAGGAAGCCAAAGTTAGCATAGAGAAAAATTTAAAAGCGGGCCTTTGTAAACATAATCGATATGTTTTTTGGAGACATAGTTTCTAAGATTTTTTGAGGTATAATTTCAAGAGTAGTGAGTTGGTATGGTGGTGTTGTTGAGGTGATTCTTGATTAGTGATTGAAGACAAATTATTTTATTTTGAAGCAAGATTGGCATTCATGGATCTAGTTTGAAAATGGATGAAAAATGACCCATTGAATGTCCTACAAGTTGTACCTTGCAAATCAAGTGTTGGTGCTCTTTCCAATCGGTGCTGGTAAATAACTAGTTTGTAAATGGATGAAAAATGACACATTGATTTTCCAACAAGTTGTAACATGTAGATAAAGTGTTGGTGCTCCTTCTAGTGGGAATTGGTAAATAAATAGTTTAAAAATGGATGAAAAATGACCCATTGAGTGTCTAACAAGTTGTTGCTTGCAGATCAAGGGTCGGTTCTATTTCGAGTGGGTGCTGGTAAATAAATAGATTGTAGGGGTTTTAGCTCCTTTCAGCTATGGTTGTTAAATCAATGGGTTGTAGCTTGCTTCTGGTTGTAGCCAAAAAATTTCAAGTTGTATTTTTCCTTGTAATACAATCAAGAGCAGTTTGAAGAATTTGTAAGAATTTGTTTGTCCCATGAGTTTTTCAAAGTGTTTGATGATATTTTTTATTCTCAAACTTGTTAAAATCATTGTTGAAGTCTTTTAATGGTGTCCTAGTAGTGTTACATGAAGTGAAATAATTTTTTCATAGTTAAAATTATTGCACTACTCATTCACCACAACCCCTCCCCCCGCCTCGCCCCCTCTCAGTAGTGCCCTAGTTTATAAAAATTGGTATTAGAGCTAAGTTACTTCAAATAAGTCTAACAACTGGAAGAGATCAAGGACCATGACAAAATATGAATAAGGTTTTACCAATAGGGCACCTATGTTTAATGGAATAAACTATGTGTTTTGGAAAGTAAGGATGAAGGCCTAAAATCAATTACCTCAAGCTGATGTGTGGGATGTTGTGGAAGAAGAATATCAAAGGCCTACAACAATGTTTACCAAAGATCAGAAAATGGAGGTCACATGTAATGCTAAAATAATGAATGACTTGCTTGTTGGTCTACTTAAATCAGAGCTTGTCAAAGTAATGTATTGCAAATGTACCAAAGCTATTTGGGACAAGATGAGAAACTTCTACGAAGGAGACAATAAGCTAAAGAAAGATAAAAACCAAGAGTATATGATGAAATTTGAATCTTTATGCATGCATGATGATGAACATATTGAAAAGTATTTTTTTCTTAAGAGTTGATGAAGTTGTGAACACCATAAGAGGGCTTGATGAGCAGTTAGAAGAAGTTTTAGTAGTTCAAAAGGTGTTAAGATATCTTCCTAAAAGGTTTAATCCAAAGGTGTCTTCCATTGAAGAAATGAACAATCTCGTCACTCTTACTCTAGATCAATTACTTAGTATACTCATTGCCTATGAGATGAGGATTTCAAAAGGAAAGTATTTAGCCATTAAATAATCAACCTTCAAAGAATAAAATAAGTGCAAGGATGAGCATGATGAATCATGTTGTGAATTATATGAAGAAGAAGCCACCTTTGTAATAAACCTCAAGTGAGGATCAGGAAAATATAAAGGTAAGGTACCCTTTAAGTGTGTTAATTGTGGAAAAGTTGGCCACTATGCATGAAAGTGTCCTAAAAAAAGAAGAAGAAATATTACGATCCTAAAGAAATATTCAAGAAAGTTCAAAAAAGACAAAAGGATAAGAAGAGGGGATCTTATGTTCAAGAAGAGATCTCCTCGGAAAGTGAACCTAGTCATTCTTCAGATGAGGACATAGATGATGAAATCCATAAATAATTCATACTAATGGCCATAGAAAATCTACAAGTTGAGGCCATTAATTCTAAATATGAAGAGGGAGAATTACAACTTGAAGGAGAACATGTGAGTGAACTTGAGGAAATAGAGAGGCCGAGGAAGAAAAACAAGACTCTAAAGGAGTCCTTGGAAAAAGAAAAATTTGAAGATATTGAGCCATTGCTTTTACAAAAATAAGAATGAAATAATATCTAGGATTCTTTGAACTAACAATTGAATGAAAAAGCTCAAACATGTGAAAGGTTGGAAAGATAAGCTGTGTTGTTGAAGGAGGAGTCGGAGAAGGAAAAACCCAGCTGAGTTCCAATAAAAAATGTGGCAAAGGGAATGACAAATTGAATGATTTATTGGAAGCTCAAAGGGTCTCCACAAACTGAATTGGTATAGGATTTGAAGCTGAGTCCAACACAAAAACATAGCTCAAAGGAAAGAATAAAATTACAATCATTCCCCCAACAAAATAAGGGCCCACGCAACATCTAGAGGAAAATACACAACCCATGAAGCATCAACAACATCAACAAAAGGATCACGTTAAGCATGAAAATAAAATTTCCCAGAATTCAGCTCAGCGCAGAAGACAACCCAGGTACAATAATATTTCCCCATGTTACTATTTTGCATGCACATACTATGGCCACAAAGCAGCAAATTGCAAAGTAAATCTTTCCTACAGGAAGCTCAGATCTAGAAGAAAGTTTTGGCATAGGAAAAGCAGTCCCAGGTATAAAAATTATTTTTCTCCTTTGAATTATCTGGTGCAATTTTTTAAATTTAAATTTTTTTGGCACATAGAAGTCAATTGTAGGCTTAAGGAGTAAAATATTGAGAAAAATGAACAAAAGCATGAATTCTGGAAAGAAAAGGAGGAGACAGAGCAATGTGACATTGCTTATGTAGGCTCAAAATGAAGGGAGCCATTTGTATGTGGACACTGGCTATTCCAGGCACATGCCAGGAGACAAAAGAAAGTTTCTAACATAGAAACCAATTAACAAAGGCAATGTGACATTTGGTAATAATGCTCCAGGAATAATACTTGCAAAATAATTGGTTAGTCTATTTAATGGCCAAGTTAAATCCAAGAATGTTTTATATGTATATGGACTGAAGAAAAACCTGTTAAGTGTATATCATATGTGTGATCATGTCTATGATGTACTCTTTAAAGCCAAAAATTTCCAAATCAAGTCTACATGCACAGGGAAGATAGTTGTTGAAGCTCTGAGAACAGACAACAATGACTATGTTCTCAAGGGGAAGATCGAGAGGTGTTGCTTGTCAAAGATAGATGAAATTTGGGTATGAAGTAGGAGATTAGGACATCTAAACTTTGATAAGATAGTCAAGCTAAGCAAGAAGATAAGATCACTAGGATATTAAAAAAACATAATGTTTTATCAACCTTCAAGCCCCTTTGCACCATCCGGAGTTCTCTTAGGTCGGTTAAGGACCCGGTTTGCCCTAAAGATAGTAAGGTTGTTTACCTGATTACGTGTTCTTGTGGGACGCCATACATTGGTGAAACAAGTTGATCCATTAATCAAAGGATTCAAGAACATATCGCTGACCTTAGACATTCTAGATCTCGGTCCTCTGCCTTAGCAGATCATGCTGATAAAACGAATCATCACATCTATATTGAGGATGCTGAGGTTATTGCAAAGATTGACCATTTCCACCACCGCAAATTGAGGGAAGCCTTGGAGATCGAAAATAGGCCTGTCAACCTTAATAGGGACGATGGGTGGAGTGTCAGTAGATATTGGATTTCCGCCCTTCACTCTTAGTTGCCTTTTATTTTTCCTTTTGTTCTCCCTCTGGCTCCCATTTTTTCTTTATATTTGTTTGTTGGGCTCTTCTTCTTTTTTGGCGTATTTTATTTTATTTAATTTATATATAAGGTTTGGTTTTGTTTTTCTTCGGTTTCTTATTACTGTATGAATTTATTTAGCTATGAAATTAAATTATTTAACATTTTGTTTATTATTTTTATATTCCTTTTTTACTATTTTATTTGTGTATTACTTATTCTATTTAATTTGGTTTATTAAAATTTATTTTTCTTTTAGATTTTTAATTTTTGTTTTAATTTTTATTTTTTTCATTTTTTTTTTCAAATTATTAAAATAAAAAAATAAAGAAATTATTTTAACATTATATTTATTGGAAATCATTAATATTGAATTAAATTTAAATTAAAAACTTTTAATAAAATTTTTATTGGAAATCATACATAATAAAATATAGTTTTATTGATGAAATTTAATTTATTTTATTAATTTAGTCAAACTAGCCATTATATAACTAACGGTTAGTTGGAGCTTTCCTATCTATTTAATCTGGTTTTTTGGTTCATATTTCTCATCTTGTCCTTATGATGAGCCACACTAGCTGGTTCGAAACGCGACGGCAAAAATTCCCTACATGTGATTTTCACCGAAAGTATTTCTTGCACATTTTATGGATCACAGAAGCAAAATTCCCAAAATACGAAGAACATTATTAAGGATTTTCCCAAGATTTCAAAACTAGAGAACAAAACTTGCAAATATTTCCAGCTGGGAAAGCAAGCTCGAGTTCCATTCAAGGAAAAAGAGGACTCATCATCAAAGCCATTATAGCTAGTACACGTGGATATGTGTGGAACATCCATAATGCAAAAAACCACAGGTAAATTATACTTTATTCTAATAATTGATGATTTCAGCAAGATGATGTGGGTTTCCTTTCTCTGAGAAAAATATGAAGCTTTTGAGATATTCAAAGAATTCAAGTCCATGGATGAGAATGGAATTGATTACAAAATAAAAATCATAAAGCTTGACAATGGAGGTGTGTTCACTTTAAATGAATTTGATTATTTTTGTAAGATGAATGGCATAAAGAGGTATTTTACAATAGGATTGAATCCCTAGCAAAATGGTGTAGCAGAAAGAGAAAACATATTAGTGCAACAATTAGCCAGAGAAATGATGAATGAGAAGAATGTACAACAAAGGTTTTCGACAAAGGCTATTCATACAAGAATGGTCATCCTCAATCAATCTCATTTCAGGCCTAACAATGACAAAAATCCCTATGAACTATGGCATGGAAGACCTACAACAGTTAAATATTTCAAAATTTTTGGTATTCGGTGTTTTATCAAAAGAAATGATGAGAAACTAGGCAAGTTTGATGCAAGAGAAAATACAGGTATTTTTCTGGGCTATTCTCACAATAGAAAAGGATACAGGTTCTACAACAAAAACACCAAGAGGCTTGTTGACTGCATTTATGTCAAGGTAGATGAATCCATTGAGCATGAATAAAAGCAGCTAGTAAAAAGCAGCGTTGGTGAACCAGTCAACATTGATCAATAACATGATGAGCTACCTCTAGATCGCCCAAGGTATGTGTTATCACAGGTATATTTGAGTATCAAGAGAAAAGTGAAGTGGATATTCCTCAAGAACAGTTAAAATATTCTATAAATGAGGTGATAGAATTAAAATTACTTTTTGAGGAATTGAAGGAGGATATATCAAAGCAACTTGATTTTTATAATAAGGTTGCAGATGAATCTGGAAAAATGCTAAAGAGAACACTTCCTTTTCATATAATGATGAATCACATGTGCAAGAGGAAAAAATGGTTACAAGTACGAAATATAAGGTTGTGGGGGCAATTCAGAGCTTTAGAAACACAATTTGAAATGATCCAAGATGAGATTTTGAAGAAGGGTCTCAAGATTATTGCTAAAATTGATGGCACTCCATGAATATGGTAACATCATAATTTTTTTCTTATGCTATGGCTAATCAATATTTTTAGTAATATTCAGGCTTGTATAGGCTATTAGAAATGACTTGGAGGTGGAATAAATATTGAAAAACAAAATCTCAGAAAGTTGATAGTTTTGTAGCAACTCCCCCTATTGAAGGTGAATATTTGCTACGGATTTGATGTAGCTTTTCATGGTAGAAAAGAAATTTTAATCCTAAGTTTAGGGAGTGATCAAAGCATGTTTTTAGCTTATAAACACTCATGAAGACGCCAGAATTGTCAGAAAGATCAGATAGCTTGCAAAATGTCTTTTTTGGCATTTTCTACCAAAGTTTGCTGCAAAACTGCCTATACTCTATTTTTTCCTGCGTAATTAAGTTTTTGATTAGTTTTTGGGAAGTCAAATAGTAAGGTAGTGGATAAACAACAGGTCAAAGTTGTCTGCATAAAAAATTTCAAGGAGGATAATTATTTTCCAGAAAATAGTAAAACACAGAAATTCGGTAGCAATTTAAGTTACAAAAACAAAGTATTTGTTACGAAAGTTTTGGGAATGACTGTTTTAGTAGTCCAATTCAAGCTCACTTTCAGCATGAGCATGTCTAAAAAATCCTCTCTCAATTTTTACACGGCTATCAGGGATTGTACAATACACACTTATCTTTGAGGTCTATTTTACAAATTTTTTACTAGCCAAATTTGTTGCATATATTTTGAAATTTGACTTGTGGGGATAGCTTGGCAGGTCAATAGGTCAACCTCCACGTGGCAACTATCTCATCATTCCAACCATCCAGCACATCAACAATTATTTGTATTCGATAAGGGTCATTAGTAGAATTTTTTGAGCTCTTAAATGATGATAGACTCCTTTTTGTATTCAAATTTTATTGAAACTGAATTATCCCTATAAAGGCTCTATGTTTTGTATTACAAACAGAATTAGGTATCTTAGCTAAAGAAACAAGTCTAGCCTAGACGACATAATTTTGTAATGGGAACCTCACTATATATATGTAACTTTTTCACCGTGAGAAGGGTTGATGTATGTTATGAGAGAACCACCCTTGTAATCTTTTTCTTCAGTAAATATACATTTGCAGCAGACTATCTTTTAACCTGAGATTCTCTTCGGATTATATGTTTTTATCTCCATATTTTGTATATTTTTATCAGCTTCATGGCTATTTGATTACTTGGAATTCATGATTAGACACTCTAACTTCCTTCATTTGTTGTGTTTTACTGTAAAAGTTTATTTCACACCATTCTAAAGCCAAATTTTCCTGAGCCTCCATAAAAGAAATGATGTTTATAATTGATTTTCCTTAATTGAATCCATGCCCAATGGTGGTTATCATTTGATACTCTTTCACTTTCATAATCACATGAAAAGTCCAGAGTTAGCCATCTGATATCTTGAGTTTTATACAGATAATTTGATAGATATTGTGAGAGAGCCCTCTCAGACTAGAGGGGCTAAATTCCAGTTAAATTTGGTTTGAAATAGTTATTTTGGGTTGATGGTTGATACAATCCAACTTGTTCCAATCCAATTATAACATTATGTACAAAAAAAATATCTTGTTGATCATATTATTTTTTATTTGAATTATGTTATAAAGACAAGAAGGACCACACGTAAGCACATTTTTCTATATTTTACATGGAGGAACCAAAACATGTTATATAATCTTGTCAAAACCAACATTGGTTAAAATATATGCGTGAGGAATTGGACCAAATAGTGAAAAATCAGACTTGGGAACTTGTTCCAAGGTCTACTAATAAGAATTTTATTGGCACAAAATGGGCTTTCAGGAATAAAGTGAATGATCATGGAGTGGTGGAAATAAATAAAGCCACGTTGGCATGCAAAGGATATGCTCAGATAGAGGGTCTATAATTTGATGATACCTTTTCTCCTGTTGCCAGATTAGAGGAAATAAGGATGTTTTTGGCCTTTCTTGCTATAAGAAGTTAAAAATCTATCAAATGTATGTAAAATTTTCTTTTCTCAATGGAGAACTACAAGAGGAAGCATACATTGAGTAACCAAAAGGTTTTCAGATAATAGAGAAACCATATTATGTTTGTATACTCAAGAAGGCCTTGCATGGTCTCAAATAGCGACCTAGATCTTGGTATTCCAAACTAGACAACTACCTGCTCAAGTGTATATTCAAAAGAGGGGAAACAGAAAACAACCTATATGTCAAAGAAAAGGATGGAAAAAATATTGTGGTGGTAGTATATGTTGATGGTATCATCTTTTCCAATGATTTAGATTTCCTAACCAGTGAATTTGCAGCTGATATGAAGGAAAAATTTGAGATGCCCATGCTTGGAGAGATATCATATTTCCTTGGATTGCAGATTGCGCAGAGCCCCAAAGGACTATTCATATCTCAAGGCAAGTATCTTAAAGATGTATTGAAGAAATTTGGCATGGAAGAATAGTCTTTAGTGAGCACACTAATGGTGACACGTTTGAAACTTACCAAGACTGATAAGACACCAGCAATGGACAAAACTATTTACATATCTCTTATAGGAACCCTCTTATGTTTAACAACCTCAAGACTAGATATCATGAAGGTTGTCGCTATAGTTGGAATATTCAAATTAACTCCCAAACAAAGTCATCTACTTGCATCTAAGAGGATTCTTAGATATCTCAAAGCAACAATGGATTATACAATGTGGTACCCCAGAGGTAAAGATTTTTCATTTACATTTTATACTAATGCTAATTGGGTAGGTGATGTAGATGACCGAAACAACATGAGTGGTGGTGATTTATTTCTTGGAGAATATCTAGTTTCATGGTTGAGAAAGAAGAAAGGATCCATTTCTTTATCTATAGCAACCTCTTGTTGCACTCAATTATTATGGATGAAGTAGACCGTGCAGAATGTACAAGTGTTTTATGATCAACCTATTCCCATTATTTGTGACAACACAAGTGTAATAAACATGTCAAAGAATCCATTTCTTCACTCCAAGACCAAGCATATTCCAATCAAGTATCATTTCCTAATGGATTAAGTTGCTAAACAAATTGTATAGCTAGAGCATATTACTACAAAATAACAAGTTGCCGACATTTTTACCAAGCCCCTACCTAGAGAATAGTTTGAGTATTTGAGACAAATATTGGGAGCTATTCCTCTTTCCTCCCTCCATTATCTCTTCCTTCATGAGGAAGAAAGGTAGTTGTTTTATTTCAGGAATATTACAATGCAATTTCTAGGTTCACAAGATCAACATGACAGAGATGATAGGAGGAGTATGGTGATAGGAGAAGCATGGAGCATGGAGCATGATGGTTTATTTTCCATTGATGTCAAAGGGGGAGTGATACATTGAAAATAAAGAAAAAAGGGGAGACAATGTGTTAGTCATCAGTAATTTTTACTATATGTAGATGACTAAATATTAGTTCTAGATTTCTAAAAACAAAATTCCCTGAATATTGTGAATTTTTGAAATCTCACTACCTTCATTATCCCTATAGAAAATTTTTCACTATTATACCATTTCTCCATTTCATGGTCACCCTGCCACTCCTAAAGAACTCCTTATGGGATTGTGCCACTCATCTCTATCCTTCTTCCCTGCTTATGACCTCATTGGCTTTTTTTTTCCCTTGCCCATCACTCCACTTTCCATGTAGGGTTTCCTATAGCCTACCCATTCCCATGATCACCAGGTTCCTCAAACATTTATGGTTTCAAAATTATCTCTGTAGGCTCTTTAGATAAATCAATTACATTTGGTTTTGGATCTTCAATACACCACTTTGTCAAAACTCTATTTTTACACTTGAAGACTCCAAGCCAATTTTCATTCAAGGTCAGGTCAAAGAACCCCTCACTAGGTCAATTAGGATTCATATTTTTCAAGGGAATCATTTCCAAAGAAGACTACTATTCAGTTTCAAGGTTTTCACATGAGGTAATGGACTAGCTTGACACTTTTGCAGAAGTGTTGAAAATTCTATCAGTAGAAAGTTGGTGAGGTAGGAGGTCTTCTCCTGATTAAAGACATCTTGCAGCAAGGAAGACAAGAAACACTTGGCCTTAAGAAGAACTAGGGTTTTTTATTTTGAAGGTCCAACATGGTGCCAAGCAGTGATCAAATGCAGAAATGACCATGGAGGAGGCACACCAAAAACCAAACATGAAGAAAATTCTTTCAGAGATGATTGATGAAATATGGTAGAAAGGTAAGGTAAACTGGATAGAAGTAAATGAACTTGAAAGGGCTATAGAGAACTTAGAAGACAACACTGATAATTGTCTTAAAGCAGTCTAGACACCTAGGGTTTTGGGAAAGTGGCCATAGAAGGTTAAAGGTATGATTTCAACTCCATAATGATAGCAAAGAAAACTTTTGAAGGTGCCACTATCATCAGATTCCAAAATTGTAAAAGGTCAGTGTATCATGCCTCAAAGAGTAAAAGTATGAAGAGTATCAGTAAGAGAAGAACAGGTTTGTTTTTATAGGCACCTACAAGTTATAAGTGTCAAAGAAGGTAAAAACATGGTTGAAACTCCATGGTACAGATAGAAGAAGCTTTTGACAGTGCTGCTATGAGAAAACCCCTCAAAGATGTTTAATAAGATTACCATGATTGAATGAGAAAAAGAGATGTGTTAGACTTCAAAGTGGAAGTAAGGGAAGTTTTAAGGCTGCTATTGTGTCAAAATGGATAGTTCAAAACCTCATGATCAAAAGGAAAAACAGATTGCATGACTCTAGCAAACTACCAACCAAGGTGGAAAGGTGAGTTAAGTATTTTAAAGGAAATCTCAAAAGGTTTGAGGATGCTGGTATAAGTAAAAAGCAAAAAATCATCAAGACAAGCATGTTAAGTTTTCAAGGGACAAAGGGAAGAGCCATCTCAAATGCTCCCAGTCACCTACAAGTAGAAAGGCACAAAGAGTTTTAGTGAGAAAAGGGAAAAAATACTTGTAAACATTAGGAAGTGGTTTGCAAAGCTAAATAAAATACTACACACCTATGGAACTCATTTCACACTTCATATTAATCATGTTTCCTTGCAGAGAACTATAAATTTCAAAAGGAGAAGAAATTGTGAGTTTTTGAGCCAAAATTTGACTAAGTGTTGAGGCGTTGCGTGCTTGGAGTCGGGCATTGCACCCCTGGTAGTTTTCCCCGTGCAAATTTCTTTGGCACTGCGCGCCTAGCAACGTGTTGTGTGTTTACCTGATTCACCCGACAAGCTAGGCAAAGAACGTTGGCGATGCACCTTTGCCCAACCTGACTCCTCATTCACCTGGGCACTGCGTGCTTGGCCAGGAGGGCCTCCTACACCCTACAGACCCTCAAATCATCTCAAAATATTTTCAAGCTGCCACCAAAGGTTTTTCAAGCAATGCTAAATGGTAAGTGGATGCCCTACCTTCCTCAGAGAATTTTGATGGTTTTAAATTAAGAGAAATTAAAAACCCTAAGGTGAAAGCCTAAGTTTCATGCTTGAAAACACTAATTAAGCCTCCCTCATCTGAAAACAAGGAAATATCAGTCAAAACAAGGGTAAATTAGGGTGGTTGTAGTGGTTTGAAAATTTTCATCCATCAAAGCCTAAAATCTCTTTCCCTTACACTGAAAACAGTTTGATCTTACATTACCCTCTTTCATTTTAAATTGACCTAAGTGAAAGGTGTGGTAAAGTAGATTTTTTACAAATCATCAGGGGGTGGTCATCAATTTTTTTATAGCCTCTCATTCAGCCAGCTATACCTACACACTCTCTCAACTCATTCACTTGTAAAAAGTTTCCTTTTTCATCACCATTCCATCACCCCCTTCCATATCAGTTTCATAAGAATTCCTATGGTTTTCAAAGGCATGAGTAATCAAATGTAAATGATAGAGGAGGCAATGATAAAGCAAGTAATGATAAGTCAAGTAATGAGGATGCAGATATCAGTGTGTCAAAGAGCATTGAAGCAAGAAGGCAGTGAAGAAGATGCCAATCAGAGAAATCCCTAGAGGAGGCTAAAAACAAAAAATACCTTGAATACCTGATTAATGCTTCCCTACAAGTCTCCCAAACATAATCAGCTGAACAAAATCCAACTTTGGGCACATTCCTTCACTTATGAATTTTTTTTTTTTACTGTTTTTTAGGGTCAAAGGCACAATGCCACTAAAATTGTGCTCTTTTTTGGGGCACTTTATTGAGGATTGGTTAAAATTTTTGAGTTCATCTTGTCAAGTACATCACACACACAAAATTTCAGATCATTTGGATCAGATTTGGTCCTCCAAAAGGGTAAAAAACATGCAAAAATTCACCATTCTGCCCTGTTTTCAGAGGTGGCACTGCACCCTAATAAGTCTTGGGAGATTTATATTTTTGATAGGAAAATGGACACCAAATGAACAACTAAACACATTTTTGGAAATTATACTTGACAAGTTTTCCAACGAGCTATCACGGAGCTCATCTGGACATCGGGAGGCCTTCAAAACTCAGTTGCAAGGTGACCTATTTTTCCAGTGCAGTCATTGCACCCTTAGACCTCAATGTTGTGCCCTTGCCTAAAAATTCAAAAGAAGACACAAATTTATTGAAAATAGATATTTTGAGGTTTTTTGGGAAAATCACTCCAAATTTAGGTGTTAGATGTTATTTTTCATTTATTACATTAGATATTTTTTTCCTTGGGCCTTGCATGGTCTTAATGGAAAAAAATGATATTTATGAGCAATTAATGGCCTCCAAAAGCCTAGATAGGGTTTTTGACTCTCCTTTGCATGATAAATACTGCTTTAGGGCCTCATTTTTCATTTTGTTTGGTTAATTGTTGAACTGAGCATAGGCTCTGGGTTGTAAGGAGTTTTTGGCTTTGTAGCCTTGTAATTCTCTTGGACTAAATATCAATGGATCCAAGCACTTTTCAGGATTCATGAACATGGATAATGGTGATGTCTTTCTCATTTTGTACTTGTCATATTCTATTGAACATATTTTTCCGTCTTTCTCTTGCAATAGAGTAGAAATTTTAGCTTAAGGTATGTTGTCAAAAGCACATTAATTATGTCTGCTTCTTTTACCCTCATGTTTTCCTCTGCTAGGTCAGTTTAGAGAGTTCTTAGTTGCTCTCTAAGCCCACTTAGCTTGTTTATCTCAAGAATGATTTAATGGAGTTAGTCCCAAATTAGTTTATGGTTAACCCTGCCTCTTTGGAATCACTTAAACATTATTTTTTGGGTCTTTACTTTGAAATATTGCTAATTAGGGTTTACTTGAAGAGGTCTATGGTTAGCCCTGCCCTCTTGCTCATATTCACTGGATGCTTTGAAGTTTCTTTGTAGTATGAGTAAGGAAAATTAGGAGTTCTCTGTTTTTTGGTCATCACTATATGTTGTCTTAGATTTTTTCTTTTCCTGAAGGTGAAATCACTAGAGACTTTACAAGTTTATTGCTCTCTAGGGTTTGCTAGATTGTTGCCTTGATGTTTTCTTTCTATGGTTTGGTCAAAGAAGTATGGTATGCGCTATATTGTTTTTGTATTCATGCATAGTGTTCCTAAAATCCCTTCTTGTTGTAGTATTTGACAAAGGATTCTTAATTGCCATTTTCACCTACTTTGTACACAATTTAATGTTCACTTCACTCACCTAAGCCTTGAAGATCCATTTAGCTTTTTTATAATTGCCCTCTGAAGAATCCTTGACTTATTGTTGCAATTTCTAGAACTTTTACAGTCTCCATATCCTAATGGTATAAACCTCTCCTACTCTATCTGTTTCTATTTGACAACCTACCCAGCCAAACAAACAAACAAACCCTAAGCTTTATAACTAGCCTAAAATCAAAAAACCTAAAACATATCAAGTTAACATATTTTGCACAAGTATAAGGAGAGCCCTCTCTGAGTCCAGGAAGGCTAGGTCCTAGGACTCCAAATAATATTTTAATGTTACCCTTGTACATTTGATCTTTCCAATCTAACAAATTACGGGGACCTAACATAATGGTGATCACGGTGGGACTTTTTGAGTCAGTGACAATCTAAGTATTCCTTAGGACCTCAAAAAACCCACAAACATCCTTAGATTGGTATTCAGTTGTTGATGGTGGACAAAAAGTACATCCTTAAAATAGTAAGCATCCTCCACCTGGTGACTCCACTGGTCTTCAGTAGCCCTGTTGACCCCACTAGTTCTCACAGACTCCCCTAGGAATGCATTAATAAATCCTAGTATTGTTGATGGTGGACAAAAAATTTGAAATCATCCACCTGGTGACTCCAAAACCCTCAACAGACCTAAAGACTCCACTGGTAGAAGACTCTAGACTGGTTGAAAATATGCAGTGACCCTTTTTTTTTTTTTTGACAAAGATGGATCCAAGGATACAACGAAGATACGCTCCAATGAATTGAGATCACATCCCTGGGTTCCCACACAAAATGCCCCAGATATATTGGGTTTCAAACCTGCCTATGTTTCAAGATGAAAATTTGATGACCCCTTGTTACATCTCATCAAATTTTGTATACATGTATGGAGGTTAAAAGTTGAATGGCATGAGGACTGCCTCATGAAAATATTCATGGGGAAATTAGAAGGAAAGGCAGGGAAATGGTATGAAGGCCTAGACCTTGGTAGTTTGTTTTCTTTAAAGGATTTACACAAGGTATTTTATGAACATTATAAAGAAAATTGTTCATCTTTATTGTTAGGTGAAAATTGTTGTGATCAATTTGAATATCTCATACAATACCTTGTAAACAATGATGAAGATTTAGGAAATTGGCATCTTGAAAGTCTATTAGATGAAATTCATGCATTTCATACTCAAGATAACTATTATGACAGCCAAAAGGAGTTGATTGAGGATGAAATCATTCAGGAGATAAAGGAATATCCACAAGATCTCTCTGAAGGCACAAGCAATGATTCACCATCTCTTTTAGGTGAGGCTCAAGAAGACATTCGGCCTTAGAATCATCCTTCACAAGAGAAAGAGAACTGTTGTAGTTCTATCCAAAGAAAGTGAAATATGCCTTTTCCTTTAACTGAAGAGGAAGTAAACCAGCTTCTAAACATATAGCTAGCCTCTAAATCTTCATGTGAACAAAAAATTTCTATTCATTTTCCTGTAAATCCCAACTATCACAGTTCAAAAAATGGTTGTGTAGATCAATTCAAGGAAAAAAATCTGATAATCCAATATGCTTGATTGGTGAAATTTATTTTGATGATTTTCCAAAGTTTGATCAGTATGATGATGATCATGTTCTCCAAACGAAGTTAATCTTGCAGAGCAATCAACAGTTGGTTTCTGGGAGGAAGTTCAGTTTCATCCAGTTGAAAATAGTAATCATCCAATACATATCAGCTATGACACTGATGAGGAAAGTCTAGAAAATTTGGAAGTAAGTTAAGAATCTCTGACTCTTTTTCCTACTTCATTTCAATTAAAAAGTTTGATCTTTTTTTTTTGGAAAAAAAATATGCAAAATACACTAGCATAGGTTAGCAAAATCATCTCCCCACTGACAACCTATCTAAGAATAATCCAAGTTGGAACCATGTGAAAAGGGGTACATATTTCAAGCACTCTCCACAATTACAAAATAAATCATACCAAACTTTAATTCATATACAAAATATACCGACATAGGTTAGGAAACTCATCTCCCCACCCACAACCTATTTAAGCATAATCTTATGGCAACTAGAATATCATGACAAAAAAAAGGACCATATGAAACACCCTTCCTAGTAACAAAGTAACAAAGTGTCATCGCAACACTACTACAATGTAAATATTACTCTAATACAATCCATGGTGCATCCATAATAAATCACTGGAAATGTGCTCTAAAAAGGCCATGAGAGAAGTGTCAAAGAGTATGTGGACCCATAATAAACCCATAAATTTATAAAGTGTCGATTGTCATCCAACGATTTTCTGTCGTGATGAAAATCACAAGGTGAAATCTAATGCAATATGAGGTGTAACAGTCTATAAATCATATGCTTCAGTACTGTACAGTTTACATAGAGTATTTTAGGAATGGATTACCTCTAAGAATGTAATTATTTTTGTTGGCCCTCTTAAATTGAAAGGAGTCATTTCAAAGACATATATATGATATATAATGTGGAAAAGGAATACAGAACAAATAAGGTTGACAATAATTTTCTTTTATGAAAAAGGAGATGCCAACCTACTTTCAAATTTTCATGAGACTGCAATGTCAAAAGAAGGATTGGAATTATGTGTGAGGATGTATAGTCCCTTGAAATTCCAGCGAAGTTCTATATGCTTATAGGATCGTCGTGAGGGAGGGGTGACTCGTCATTCATGGCTGAACTCATTATTGTAGTTCAGAAATGCTATATAAGGTGCATTTTCACAAAATATTATTTGTAGTAGCCTATAGAAAAAAGGGTAAAATATGAGCATTATCTTTGGAACTCCCTTTATTTATTCAATGTCTTCACTCTTGAAGTGGATTAAAATGAAATGAACAAACCTTAAATTTTTTATTTTTTTAAATGAAAATAAATAGAGAGAAAATGAAACTATCTTTAACATTTTTTTTTAGATCTAATACTGACCTTTCAAAGAACATGAAGATGTGGGAGGAGCAATAATTATGGGTCATCCAAAAGAGAAAGTTGAGAACAGAGTTTTTTTTTTGCGAAGACAAGAAGATTCATGACACTTTGTATGGCGTTAGACATAGTTGACAAGCTCTTCATAGTCTTTAGTTTGTGTTGACGCGAAAATTGATGTTGAGTCGAGAAGACATGGGTTGTGCTCTGCTGATTGGTGAAGTACAGATTCGTGATGTTAGGGTTGTCGCGGGTTCCAAGCAGTGACATAATGGTCGAAAAAAAATTGAGCATTTAGAAATTATGTTTCATTGTTCCAATTGAGGGCATCCATATTTGGTGCATCTTGCAACCAAAGAAATCCATGTATGTGTGCAGATCCTTTATGTTTCCATTCACACCTAAATGTAACAGCGAAAGCCATTATTGCTATAGATGTATTTTAATTTAATAGTAGGTTTAAATAGGAATGGTAATTAAAAATACTTGCACCAATAGTCAATTTCATGTAGGCTTTTTTATAGGACTTCTTCAAGAAAAATTGTAAATCTGCAGTGCATATATTAGGACGTTAAATGTGGGTTTTTAATTATATTTTGAATTCTCCACTTGTAGTGATTTTTTGAATTTGAGGGAAAATTAGTAGGCATAATATGGTGCAAGTCATTCCATTTGGTATCAGCTTCACAAGTATTCTTCTATTTCTTTTCAGCATATTCCAATTACATTTTACGCTAAATACCAAAATGGATTGAAAAATTAGACAGAGAATTATGAGTTTTTTCTAATGTGGAATGTTTAGTGGTGACCTTCTCTGAGCTTGTGTTTTATATGCGAGAGGGATTTGACCTTTGGGCACCCAATAGGGCAAAACCACAATCCCAACTATGTCAAGATATTTTTGGTGAACAAAATTATTTGATCTTGTTAGAGAAAATTTGAACTTGAATAGGAAGTGGTGAGAAATTTGGGAAACGTGTATATATAATTAATATTTAATAATAATTATTAAATATTTTATTTAGTTGATATATTTAACACGTAAAATATTATTTATTTATATATCTCTACAACAATTCTTGGGTGAGGTATATGCAATTAATGTTTAATTATAAATTGTCAAAAGTTGTAAGGAGGCGTCTATGAGATTTTTAAATTGAAAAAATTGTAATTTAGTTTTTATAATTGAAAAAATAATAATTATTATATTCCATTTAAGTGTTTTAATATATTTTTTTTGTTTTTAAAATTATATATATCTCTAAATCGTTTTGTAAATTTTTATAAACATGAAGAATTATTCTAGATTTTTACTTAATTTACATATTATCTAGTCTCACTATTGACATGATGATCAACCAACATTATTCTTGTACTGGATCTTTCTTAATATCATTCCCTTCTTGTTTACTCAAAATGTTTGTTGGTTCATACTATAGACATGAAGTACTGGATCTTTCTCAATATCATTGTCTTCTTGTTTACTAGAAATGTTTGTTGGTTCATATTATAGACATGAAAGGCACTTTTTTTGGATGTGTGATCCTTGTTGCATCCTAAATTAAGAGGTATGGTATAATCCATATTTTACACTCATCACTATTGTTGTGACAACAATGACAGATCAATGGATTAGCATATATTACAGTTAAAATGAGGCATCTTTTAGCAATGTAGTTGTTTATCAATAGCCTATTGAAATAGAGCAAGGGCGTTAATACACTGTGAAACAAGCCTTTTCTTTATTGACTCTTTCTGGAATCTATATCTCACTGTGAAATTCTTGGGTGTGTGGAGTTGGCACATGTAGCTTTTTATTTCTATATTTTTGTTTGTTTACAATTACCATCATCCTGTTAATATATGTTTGACTTTGGATCATTTTCTTGCAATATTTTTTGAGTGTTAAATTAAAATTCTCAATTCCTGCTTATAATATTATTATGACTGAGAAATTTTAAAATTTTTGGTTCAATGATTTGGAGTCCATCCTACAAAAAAAAAATATTGAAGGAAGCATGATCCATCTCTTAACCATATTTTTTGAGGCTAATAATTTTCCTTCAATTAGGCACCAAGTGAAGAATTGAAACTTAGGTTCACAGTTATGTTTAATCATTTTTTTTTTTATATAATCATATTTTAAGGTAATCTAACTAATATATGAAATGATGATTTTTTTGTATTTTTTCTTGTTAATTTTTACTCACAATTATGTATATATTTTTAAAAATCACAATTTAAAATAATTTAATGTAGTTAATTATTTTGAGTTTCGATACTTTAAATTGAAAGACTTCTGCCAAATTAGTTGGATTATCTACCTTAAAATAATATCCCTTCACTGCTGCATATTCAAATCCTATTGCCAAATTAGTTAGATGATACTAAATTGCTACTATTGACCAAGCCTCAACTTAATCTTTACTGAATTTATTTCCATTGTTGATGATGATTGGAAAAGAGTGGGTTCTCTAATGGTCTTTACCTTGGTTTTAATTCAATGATGATGAAGCACATATTTTGGGAGTTCAAATTCACTATGAGCTGTTGGAAATACATTCAAGGCCATTATTCGGTTCTCTTTAAAGGAAGGATTGACTAGTATGTCACTTTGTTTGGTGATTGCAATTATTTGGTTCATTCTTCCTCCAAGGGATCTAACAATGCTTGTGAATTTTACCATATTGTCCTCTATAATATTAGGTGTAAATATGTCTTGAAGCATGAGATTATCTCTTTGTCTATTTTGTACCACGTGGCATAATGAGGTACATTTTCATTTATTGGCTATGGGTGCCTTGTTTATTGAGGATGCCCATGCTTTAGACTCCACATAATATGAAAATTTTATCTCAGTCGTAGTCCCATTAAAAAATATGTTTTAAGGTCCATTGTATATAGTACATACCCTTCCACCTTCCCTTTTGATTTGATATAAGACAATTTTTTAAAAAATGCCTTTAATGTGCTTATTTTTTTATGGTATGATATTTCAGAATGTATGCTCAGACTATCAACAGTGACTACCCACAGTGGAAGACATTTAAAAAAAATAAAATTCCTTTAATGTGCTTAGTTTTATGTGGAATTATATTTCATAATTTATGTTAAGACTATCCATGGATTCGAACGTCAACTGAAAATGACTTCCATTTTTCAAAGCATAAATTCTGAAATAAAATTCCTTGTAGATAGGTATTACTTGAGATTTTTCTTGTCGTCAAGTTTTGGGAAAATATGCTCCCAAGTGGTGAAGTTATTTTCTTGAGCTTTGATGCAATTCTTACATATCAATATACCTATACCTAAAATGTATGTAGTGCTCAAGTCGAAAGTAGCATGCATTGTAATTACATAATTTAATGAGAGAGAAGCAATCAATCATCCTAAAAGACCCCTTGAGTTCTGTGATAGAATATGGCTATCAACAATTTTCCCATACAACTAAAATTGGCATTTCCAACACCACTTTGATGTTCGTCACTTCCTCACATGTAATCAAAATTCTACGGTTTTAGCTCATTATTCGATGCTTCAACGAACTTATCATATCTACAATCACTCAAATAATATAAGATGATCCATCAACTTACCATGTCTACACTCACTAAAATAATATTGACAATCAAATAAGACATTTTCATGGGCTTCAGAGTATATTTGTAAATAAATTGAATTATTCTCATTTTTGGCATGTACATATGTTCTTAAAGATTTTTGGCAAGATTACAATATTAGGTTTTTCTCAAGATTATGATATTACGATTTTCAAATTTCTTTTATTTTTAAAATATATGTTCAAATATATTTTATTTTAAAAATAAAATAAAAATAAGAATTTAAATGTTACAATTTAAAAAATATAATAAAAGTAGTGCAAGGTTAATAAAATTAAGGTAAATATATAAAATAAATAATATTAATCTATAATAAACATTAAAAAAACACCATATATCTCAATTGGTTAAAATTTAAAAAATCATAAATTAACTAAATTTAATTTTTATTTAAAAATATAATGTTAATTTCTATTGATAAAAATAATTAATTTAGAAGCAAAACATCTATTTAAAAAAAAATTATGTAACAAGATTCCAAAAAAAATGAAACAAGATTTACTCTTAAAACGAGGCAAAGATATTACGTGTTGTTTCATTTTAGCAAAAATTACCCATTCTTGAAAATCAATATTTCTTCACAATGGTTTTAAATATTTTATTGGTAAATACGTAGTAAATTATATCTTAGTCAACTTTCATCATCTGAATATTTCAATTATCATTTTAATTGTATGTTACCAACTTAATACAAATATGCTAAATAGTCTAAATCTAATACAACAATTATTATTTCAAATAAAAGTACGACTTTTCCAATTCAACAATTCCAATTTAATAATCCTATTGGCCTCTCTTTGCATCTTTTGGGGAAATTGGTATTTCAACCAAGAAATAACCGAATTTCAACAACTAGTTCCAAGTATTTAACAACCAAGTAGTAGTTCCAAGTATTTAACAACAAAGGGGTAAAAAGGGTCACAAGGAAAACACCAAAAAATATAGGAGATATTTTATTAGATTCCACATGGTAGCCAATGATAAGTGATGGTGTGGATCCAATTGATGTAGATAATTATATCTACTTGACATGGTGAACTAATAATGATGTGGATCTAGTTAACCTAGTGATTTATGATTAGTGAATTTTATTAGTTGATATGGTGATTTATGATCAATAAATTCTATGAGGTTCAAGGAAAGACTAAAAAAAAAACTAATTATTTAAATTCATTTGAAAACAACTTTCAATAACTCTACAATTCATAGGTAGGGATAGCTAAGGAGAAATGTGACTTGGGGGTGGATTGAGAGGATCAAGAAAAGTATTTAAATTTATTTGAAAACAACTTTGAATAGCTCAACAATTCACATCTAGGGAAAGCTAATGATGAAGGGGATTTGGGGTAGATTGGGAGGATCAAGAAACGTATGTAAATTTATTTGAAAACAACCTTGAATAGCTCAACAACTCACATATAGGGAAATTTGAGGAGGAAGGTGAATTGGGATAGATTGAGAGGATCTAGATAGGGTAGAAAAGCATATGGGATTGCATATCCAAGAAAAAGATGAAGGGGATTTGGGGTAGATTGGGAGGATCAAGAAACGTATGTAAATTTATTTGAAAACAACCTTGAATAGCTCAACAACTCACATATAGGGAAATTTGAGGAGGAAGGTGAATTGGGATAGATTGAGAGGATCTAGATAGGGTAGAAAAGCATATGGGATTGCATATCCAAGAAAAATACGAGGACTAGCTATATTTGAAAATAAAGGCTTTGGGGCTGTAGAAAAAGAGATGAAATAGATTGAGTCTGCATGCCAGCCAATGACATTCTTGAGATTGTGATATAATAAACAAAGTAATTTTACTATGGTTTCTTGTTTTATTTAATTTTAATCCAAGAGATTGTATTATATTATGCTTCCTTGATTTTTATTTAAATATTTTATTAGTGTGCACTCTAATATAAGCAGCATGTAGCTGCACCATCCAGTGCATATCTTAGCATTTACAAAAAAAAAAAAGAACTCTTCTCCAACATTTTCCCACATTGTATAAACCCCTCTAAACAGCTCCTAACTAGACCGTGAATAAAGTTTTCTTTTCACTTGAACTAGTTGTGATGCATTAACACTTATCTCCATAATATCTTAACGAAGGCTATAACTTACTATTAGCATAAGTTCAACCCTTACTTCTATGTGGCTCCATGACTATGGCAAGCTCCAGGAACAAAACCTGGTAAACTACATATTAAAAGCAGATGCTAAAGTCAAATCTGATTTTTCTAATTCTTTTAATGAAATTTTTATGAATATGAGAGGAAATAGACATTATCAATCGAGGTGCACAAGACAACACAACCACACATGATCTGCATAGAAACAATAGAGAAGCCAAAACTTTATTAGATGAAACATGAAACACTGTGTAATACATTCAATACTTACCACTGCAAGCATTGCGCATCCGCAATGAATCAATTCGGACTCCTTGTAGCGTTCCACGTTCTCAAGTACGACTCCCAACTGTAGTGGATCAAATCCAAAATCTCTGTAAATACATAACACATTGTTAAAGCTGGAAACCCCTATGATAATAAAAATTCAAAAACCAAATTTATCTCACTCTCGTAATAACGAAATAGAAGTAGTTTTTCCTAGTCCCATAGATTTGTATGCTCTAACTGCATAATAAAAGGGAAAAATTTGAATAAAATTGATTCTTTCTTGCACCAAAGCATATATTTTAGGGTATTATGGATCTTTCTTATTAGTCATATTGCTAGCAGTGGTTGATGGTGTTTTTTGATTTAGTTTTGCTTGAATTCTTTTACATTTTGCTGGCTTATGGGCCTAGTAACCAAAGAAAACCAGTAGCTTTGGTGAAGGGAAGAACCATGTTAGTGCATTCTTTTGCCTTTATTATGCGATTAGACCATAATAATCCATGGGACTGAGAACTTAATAGGATATTGGGTATTCGGGATCCTTGATATTAGATTGATTTTTTTTCTATGGTGCCCTGTATATTCAGCTATGTTTCAGTCGATTATGCCAACACATGAATTATCTGAATGAGAGAAGCGATGTCTACAGCTTTGGTGTACTTATCATGGAGATTCCATGATATTGTTTTGGGAAGAAGCCCTGTTGATTATGGCAGACCTGCTGGGAAGGTTAGAATATATAGTTCCCTTCAATTGATTGCTAAATTTCTTCAGTACTTCCATTTCACAGAGGCATATCTTTAAGGTCTTCAATTCATCAGTGAATTTCTTCATTACTTTCATTTAGACTAACAGAGGCATAACTTTAAGGTATGGAAGAGGAATGAATCTTTTTGAATTCAAACCAGGTGAACTTGGTAGAATGGATGAAAATGATGGTGGGGATACGAAGTTTTGAGGAAGTGGTAAATCCATATCTCGAGGTTGAACCCTCATCCAGGGCATTGAAATGATCATTGCTGGTATCAATGTGTTGCGTAGATCTAGATGTTACCAAGAGGCCAAAGATGGGCCATGTCATACACATGCTAGAGGCAGACGAGTTCCCCTTTCCTGATGTATGTTTTTTCTTTGAAACAACAACAATTGTCGCCGCAAAATATCGATGACAGTATAAGTTTATATATCAATTAGCAAAGTATCAGTTACAGTGTTTATTTATATATAAACCAGCTGATATATATGTATACACAGATATTTAAATGGTGTATACAATATATCTATACTATATTTACTAGTATTAATACTCTGTTTCCCGATGCTTATTATTTTCATTGTCATTGCAGGCATGCCATAATAATATAATCTGAAACTTGGATTTTGCATGATCGTTCCTAGGGTCCAGCCAATGACAGAATATTCAACCCAAATGGTGACAACATTAGTGAAGGTGAAGTCAGAAGCCCCAGTCAAAGAACAAGGCGGAGATTGTGATGATGACCATGGAATTTTTTCTTAATTTCAACGCAGATTCCATTGGGCCTCATGTGTCTCTGCTCCCTCAAGTAGACCTAGACAGTTTGATCTAGCCAGCTGATATATTATATCATAATTACAGTGCTCATGTGTTATTTGAAGGCTTGTAACATATGATCGACTGATGAGAGCACTTAGTATATGTTTTTATGTTACTGTTTATCAATGAATTTTTACATTTATAAAGAAGAATTCTCTCCATTTTTGTTCATTCTTATTGCAGAATATTGGAATTAAAATTTACTGAAAAATTCACTCCAGCTTCCATTGATTATTTACAGTGGTTTGTCAGTAATTTCTTTAGTGACAAATACTCTACATGCAATCCAAGCTAAGGCCTTTGTAATAGAATGGAATTCCAATTAGTGTGTCTTTCTGCACGTTGGGATTTTTTTCTATTATATTGTAATTGAATTTCCATGAATCTTTCTGCAAGTTGGGATTTTTTTCTATTATATTGTAATTGAATTTCCATGAATCTTTCTGCAAGTTGGGTTTTCTCTCATTACAATCTAATTGAATTTCAGTTAGTCTTTCTGCAAGTTGGGATAATTATACTAGTTAAATTTAAATTAGTTTTTCTATAATTATATTATTTAAATTTAAATTAGTATTTATACAAGTTGGGATTTTTTCAATTATATTAGTTGAATTTATATTAGTTGAATTTAAATTATTCTTTATTAGTTAAATTTAAATTATTATTTCTACAAGTTGGGACTTTTCAATTATATTAGTTGAATTTCAATTAGTCTTTCTGATTTTTTCAATTATACTATATTTCTTTTTTAACTATCTCAAGTAAAAATAGTCATATGAGCATGTGCTTCCTGGGTGAAAAAATATAATGGAGAACGCTCTGTGTTATGATTTGTGAAAATATGACACCGTACCAACTCTGACCACAAAATATATAATTAAATAAATGGAAATCCAAACCCCTAATCATGATTATTTTATTCCTCGTGGCTATCCAAACCCCTAATAGCCAAACTTTGGATCACGTTACACTTTTGTGCTAAAGCTTTTCTATTTGGGTTCTGTGGACTAACATTTGAACCATGACAACATTTACAGGTCTAAAATTAAAAGGTCTTTTCATTTTTTTGGGCCCCTCTTGGGTGTGTTGTGGGGCAACCATGATATCATTAATAATGTATAAAAATGATAAGCATACAGTAGGAGTAAGATAATGGTAACTATTTTTGGGCGTTGGGGGACAAATATGATACCATTAATAAGTATAACTAGCAATTGCACCTTTTAGGTGCAAAGATAGGTCGATAGGATTATTAAATTGAAAAAGTACAAAATTATTATCCGTTTGGTTTGGAGTTTATTGACTTTCAAGTGATCTCCCAAATTCTCTAAAAACATATGGTAGTTATTTTTGTTCCTATGGACGTCCTTTGAATCCACGTCTTCAAATTTTGTTGAAAACTCATCATTTTCATCCATTATGATCTACCCCATTCTTGATGGAGAGTGGAGGAAATAAAAAATTGATATTTGTAGTACCTATAGTGGAGGAAATGAAAATTTTATTAATACTTAGAACTTCGATTATTGATCCAGAATCCTAAGATTTCATCCATGTGCTTTAATTGTATGAATTCGACTTTAATTGTATGAATTCGAGATGTTTATCTTCTAGCCTTTAAATAGGTTTATGTAAAAATGATATTTTAATGTATTTAATGAATATTTTAGATCCATTGCATCTTACATGGCTTCATACACCATTGGTAGTGTATACATCCATCTTGATCTCAAATCTATTCCACAAAGAGAAATAAAAAATGAAAACAGGTAAACATCTATTTATTATTAACATCACACAACTCTTACACTCAACCTGTAAAGTGCACAAATCTTACACTTAACCTGTAAATTCCATCTCACCTCTCTCTGTTCTTTATTCCACTACATACCCTTTGGTTGCAATTTTCCATCCATGCAAATAGATATGATGTGTATACATAAATTTAAACCCTAAAATAGTTGGCCTCGATATTCCTATCTATCTATGATCCGGAAACATGAGACCAGTCACTTTGTATGGGAAAAATATATGTTTTACCTAGCTTACCCCACTTGGATGGAATTTCACTTCTCTACTTACTTTACTTCGAACCCTTTTAATAGATTCCTCTTTCCTCAGAAGTCTATGTTGGTTGACCCAAAAACAACTGCATAACTTAGGTTTTTATCATGGAATTTGGAGCAACGAAACAATGTTGGAACTAGGTTCTTTGTAGGGAACCCTGCTAAATAAGGTGTTGGATTCCATCTTGACCTAGAAACAACTACATAACTTAGCTTTTGATCAGGTAATTTGGAGCAACAGAATAATGTTGGAACTAGGGTTTATGTAGGGAACCCTTTTAAAGAAGGTGTTGGAGCCCATCAAGGACCTGACTACCCATGCCAACATTGACTACTAGCCTACCAGCTTCTTCCTATTATAAGCCATGGACTCATCATGCATTGACCTACATTGAACTTGGGATCTTTTCAACATTCGAGGCCTCTGTCCTATTTAGGTATGATGTACCACTAGCACTAATCTCTTCCTCACCCATCTGAAATTATGACTATGTTAACCCAAGTCAGAATGAATCAAAAATCGTAAGCACAAACATACTTAAACATAAAAACTATGTTGGAAAATAAATGAAAAATAATACAACTTCAGAAAAATACATGAATAAATAACCTACATGTACTTGGAAAAGCATAGATATGTTTTGCACCGGGGTAGAAATAAATAAATCTTAAGTCTGTTTGATTGTTTAGTGTCCAAGCATAGAAAATATTCACATCTATCCAATAGAAATTTTTCACAAGTAGATTATGCTATGTAGATTCCATGTTAATAGAATTAATTTAGAGGCTTCAATTTTCACATTTATCCAATGGCAAATCTTCACAAGTATATAATGTTAGGTTTCCACATTTAGTGAATGGTAAATCATGGCAAATCTTCACAAGTATATAATGGAAAATCATGGAAAATCTTCACAAGTATATAATGTTGTGTACATTAAAAAAAACTTTAAATTCATATCCATTTAATATCACTCACTATCACTGACTTAAATATTAAGTTTTACAGAAATTCGTCATATGTACGTTTTACATATTTTTTACAAAATTTACTCATATGTAAGCATTGCCAAAAAAATTCTACATCAATGTGGTTGACCAATCTCTACATTTTTCTCTCATTTAATAAATATGAATTTTAATTATAAATTGTTATCATAATATTTATTTTATTTTCTAGGAAAGTAGTAAAGATAGAAAACTATTAAACATTATAATTAATTAGTGAACTAAGTTAAATATTTTTATTATATAAGTTAGTTAAAATTTAAAAAAAATACTTTAAATTCATATTCATCAAATATCACCGACTTAAATAATATTAAAATTTACAGAACTTAGTCATATGTAATCATTGTCAAAAAATTCTACATCACTCTGATTGACCAAATAAATATTATGAGAACAATTCATAATTAAAATTCTTATTTATTAAATGAGATAAAAATATAGAGATGAGTCAATCACACTCATGTAGAATTTTTTGACAATGCTTACATATGACTAAATTCTGTAAATAAATAATAAAAGTATTTAAGTGG
Organism: Pinus albicaulis; assembly: GCA_034641835.2. Taxonomy (NCBI): domain Eukaryota; kingdom Viridiplantae; phylum Streptophyta; class Pinopsida; order Pinales; family Pinaceae; genus Pinus; species Pinus albicaulis. The sequence goes on from CM076570.1 coordinate 629,612,939, forward strand.
ATATGAATTTCAAGTTTTTTTTAATGTACACACCATGATATACTTGTGAAGATTTGCCAGGATTTTCCATTCAATAAGTGTGAAAACACAACATTATATACTTGTGAATATTTTCCATTGGATAACTATGAAAATTGAAGCGTCTAAACTAATTCTATTAACATGGAATACATAGCATCATTATATACTTGTGAAGATTTTCCATTGGATAAATGTGAATATTTTCTATGCTTGGATAGTAAATATTGAAACATACTTATGATTTATTTATTTCTACCCTGGTGAAAAACATATCTCTATTTTTCTAAGTACATGTAGGTTACTTATTCATGTATTTTTGTGAAGTTGTATTATTTTTCTTTTATTTTCCAACATAGTTTTTCTATTTAAGTATGCTTGTGCTTACGATTTGTGATTCATTTTGTCTTGGGTTAATGTAGTCATAATTTCAGATGGGTGGGGAAGAGATCAGTGCTAGTGGTACATCATAGCTGAATAGGCAGAGGCCTCGAATGTTGAAAAGATTGTGACCACATTTTTTTGTGGAGTTATTCCTACACTTGTACAAATTTGCAAGAATGTTTCATATAAATATGTTGTAGAATTACATTTTTTTTTCTTCATATAAATATCATGAAGAATTGTAATATGTCTAGTTAAATAAATAGTGGAATCCCACATCTTGTTGATATATTGTTAGGATAAAGTTTATTTTTTATTGCCATGTATGATCCAGATTTATGAAGGAAGCTATACTTAAATATGAATGCAATGTCTTCGCTTAGTGATTTGATTCCTATATGTATCTTTTCTACCTTTTTGAATTTGAACTTTTAACCTTTTACAAGAAGGCATGCATTCTTAACTATTAGAACCACTCTATGGAGCTGGCACAAGTATTCTTCTATTTCTTGTTCTAATTATGTAAATTGTTGTAAATGAAATTTCTTACTTGTTTAATATGTTGTAAATACATTTTACTTGTATATTATCATCAAATAAATGTTGAGGTATAACTAGACTATTTTCCTTCTTATTTTTTTTTAAATTGAAGGATAAAATTGGTTTAGTTAAAAGGTCTAGGCTAGGTCCTCATACTACAAAACCTATAGGATCCAACCAAACTTTCTAGGTGATTAACTCCTAAAGAAACACATATCTTACTAAAAATACACCCCAGTCACTCCCATGATAAGACAATAGTGCGACTAGAACCCTCCAGTTGCTCCCATAATAAGGCCATCCCAATGATTGTGGACATTTTCAAGTAGTCATGTCCCAGCGACCCCAAATTTTGTGCCAATTTCTAAGGGCCAGGACTTAGGCCACTGCCAAGAACTCCATGGACTTCCATGAATGATAAATAACACTGGAAAAATGGTACTAATGAAAACACTTGATCGATGACTTGATTGGACCCCTACTAGCAATGATAGACATTTCATCAAACATGTCGGAAATATGCATTCTAGAGGTGATAACAACATATCTAAGTATAAGGGTCTCATACTTATCTGAGAATTTCTAAGAGGAATTGATGCCTTATCAATTTATTTGTATTATCATATATTATCATATATTCATTGTTCATTCCATTACAAATCAAAACATGATGAGATCCATACATCATCATTTTTATAAAACATGCTCATAACCTACATATAACAACATAAATAAAAATGATATAATAGCCATATAAACAACATAATAACAAGTACATTTACCCACAAAATACAAGAGGAAAAGAGATATTATTGATTTATTAGAAAAGAAACCCAGTTTGGGACTTCAACGTACCACCTGACCATAGACTAGGTTGAACTAAGTCTCTCTTTCAACCAGTAACCCCCATGAAATATTCCAAGCATGAATGTGGGAACATGTGGAACAATCAAATTAAAACCAAGTCATGGCTTTCAGAGGAAAAAACAACTCAACCATTAACTAGTGATTCCAAATCATGGTTAGAAATCACTAACCATCACCATATTGGTATCTACGCAAGCTCTTTAGGGCTGCAGAGCATTTGTTCCAACCAGGGCTTCCAAGAATAGTAACTCAACCCATAACTATCATCGGGATTCCAAATATTTTGTCTAACCAGGGCTTCTAGGACTAGTAACTCAACCCACCAAGGGTTTCGAGGTATTTTTTCCAACCAAGGCTTCTAGAAATTAATAACTCAACCCACAACCAAAGGAACATGAGAACCAACCATTAAAAAAATTAAAACCCACAACACCATGGCTATCTAGGAAATGGCAAGGCTAGGAAAAACCAATGTTAATCTAGGAAATTGTACATGCCAATGACATATCATAACCAGGGAACCACATGCATATTCCATGCATTCCAACACTAGAAATAAAACCATACATGCAACTCGGTACTTGCAAGAAAAACCCATTGTAGTTGTTGGTCCCGATGTCCTCTTGTAATTACCTACTATTCACTTGCCTTCTTGATCCAAATACCAATAATTCCACACTCCTCCAAGAGTGCTCCGAGAAATCTCTAAGTTTCCAAGAGTATGAGAGAGACAGAAAATGAGAGCTCCAAAATTGCACTGATCAAAATTTATGAACTGATCATCACAGGATTTTTATTAATGAAGCCTCTATTTTCTTCAATTTCCTCATCACATGTAAATTTCGACCTTTCAACTTCCTTTTCTCCTAATTTCTATTATTCTCATAAATAAATTCCAAATAATAACACTATGCCTTTCTAAAGCATTTTCCATTTCCTTTTCCAGTTTTCATACCCATTATTTAATCATAAGTGATCCCCGTCACTATGTTTTTTCCCAATAGTCAACTTGGAATACGTGTCCCATCACCAAGGTCTTGTTTTACCTTTATTAACTTTATTACTTGGAATTTTAACCAGGGCTGTTACAAGAACAAATCCATCTATACTAGACACACTCATTTTGTTCTAAATATAAAGATGCAATACGATGACCTTTTGTGTGTGTGGTATATCATGTAGATTAAATAATTTCTCCATCTATAGTATCCATGTTACTGGATCCTTGAGATCAAACATCCTAATATACAACTTTGGAATGTGGTGGGTCTTAAACCTAATGTTGGAGTCTCTAAAATCATATTTCATATTTTTTTTCCTCATCCTGATTTTCATGGCGTACATTGTCACTGCTAAGAATCATTTCTTGTAACAACTTTATCAAACCTTACTTGAAACCTTCCATGTATGCTTTTAAATCACTTTTCAAATATTCCATGTTTCCTTTCATTTTTTCTTCTATACCATCTAACTTAGCTTCCAATTCATTTTTGGTTACTCTTTTCTAGAGAAAAATTTGTTGCACGTGGTCTCATAATTTTGATATATCATGTTGTATTTTGTCCTCTTCTTCATGTGTTGTAGTAAATATTTCTGGTTTCTTACTAGGTGTGTCCCTTTTTTATGTTTAGAGGAATTTCATAATCAAACAACGATATTTATGCTTCATTATGCCCTTTGAATCAGTTCTAACAATTTTTCCAAACAAAAGTTATAATGCAATTATTTAAATAGTACACACATTTTTTTTTCTTTTTAGGACCTCCTTAATGAAATTATCGTATCTCTATAATTTTGGATCTCTAAGGTCTAAGATTCCTTCTTGTGGTAGCCCTTAAGGCCATAATTCTGACCAAGATTTGATTCTTCAAGCAAAATTTATGCCCAATATCCCACGATGACTTGATTATATACTAGTTCAACAGAGCGAACTTGTATGAAGTTCCACATGTCATTGTTTTAACCTATGACCCTAAAAATGATACATGAAAAACTACAGTTTGTGCACTTTCAATCACTTTTTACAAAATTCAAATTTGATACTTGGAGAGAAAGTTATAGTGATTTTCCCAAGGTCACCTTTTTTAGAATTAATTCTAGATCCTACAAAAACCCTATGTTCTTTGGACGAGATTTTAGAAAATATAGTGAACCAAGATCTAAAATTTTTACATGAAGTTCACTAATATTTCTTCTCAATGTGGTCGATATTTTAGCTTCTAAATCCTTTATAGAATTTTTTTTATAGTGAAAATACTAAGATGACCTATTTGAAGCAAAAAAACCCTAAAATCCAAAGCTTTGGTAGCAAATACTATGAAACAAGCTCACAAAATAGAAGAAAATATATATCAATGACTTCATAAATAGCCTCTTCAAGGGATAAAACTCCTTTACATCGCATAAAT